>MIQA02020692.1:0-17519 GCA_001887855.2 Sclerospora graminicola | reverse complement strand
ATCCATTTTGTGCACCCCCAGGCTGTCCAGGACGAGGACTCTGCATGCATCCACGTCCGGGCGCCACACCTACGTCAAAAATAATATAAGAAAAATCATGTGAAAAACAATAATCAAATTTAATGAGAAGAAAAGCTTTTCTGCGCGTGACGCGACAAAACGATATGTAACGTACCTGGTCGATCCACGTTTGCATGACGGTATTGTCTGTGAATGCTTTCTCTTGAACCGTGCAGACAATACCGTCTTCATATGCCGACACTTCTCTGTTCACCGGACCATCTGGTACCCCGCCGAACACAACGAACGCGGGAAGCTTGCGACCAGAAGTTGACGCGCAGAGAAAGATGGACACTCTGAATGCGTTTGCAGCACCGCTTGCAACCAAGTCGACGTCACGAATGCCAATGACGTCAATAGTTCGGGAAGGTGACATGTCCAACAGGACACCCGTCTGATCCATGTTAAATATATAGGGGGCCTTGTCGCCGTAGTCACACCTTGTAAAGATACCAGCCTCTTCGATAGAGTACTGAACGGCTGCAACAAAGCTGTCCGCGATTTCAATAAGTCTGTCGCGCGTCTTCTTGCCACGGTTGGTGATACGTCTCAACGACAGCCGGTACTTGGCCATTAGTCGACGGACAAACTGGATCTTTGCGCCTTCACTTGCCGATCGCGCATAAAGTGGATCAAACTTACCAATCAGGAGGACTACACAATGAATGGTGACACACTTGGCTTTATTCTTTCGCATATCCAAAATCCAAATGTACAGTCTACACAAAAATTAGTAATACCGCATAGCATTATAAAACTAAATAACATACGTTTCTTCAAGGTCTTGATGCTTGGACACCGGCCCACGTTTTACGGCGACAATAGACTTGCTCTTCTTCCGCTCCCCCGCAGCCTCTTCAATATCGGTTTGGCGGCGCTTCCAGCGGTACAGAGTCGAACGATGTTGGTGGGTGGGGCCGGTCATGTTGTTTAGAATTTTCAGGCGTTGTTCGTTGGTTGCATGGGGGCGGGAGGCGACCATGGCTAATGTTGGAAAGACAGAAGTGCTTTATGGCGCGAAAATTCGAACTCGAAGGTAATTGAGTTTTGCAGTTTTTATAATATCTATTTGAAAGGGGTATGTAATACAAAAATATTTACACTTTTTACACCTGACAGTAGCGACTTTTGACGAGTGTTGCAAAATACTCGTACATTCCAGTACTGCAACGAGCGCATAGTTTTCGTCTTTAGTGTGACCACGCCAATTTGATCGCGCTTTTTACACCATGAACGGAATTGAAAAAGTATGTGAAGCTAAAACTATAGCCATGGGTAGGGAGATGTTATTCGGACCCCCCTACAGGATATTCGGACCCCCCCCCCTGTACCGTAAGACAGGTACGATGTACCGTCCTGACCAGGTGTGTGTTGTAAGAAGTTGTAATAAGTGTAATTACAAAACACAAACGTTAAAAGAGTAAAAAGTACAAAACTAGAGCTTCAAAGTACAAAACTAGAGCTTTACAGCAAATTCGATACGACCACCACTTGAAGATGCAGCACAACCCCATTGGATGACCATTAATCAATTCTTCCCCAAAGTGAATAACCTCGGGAATTGCGATACGGACGCTATGTGTAAAGCTGATCAGATTCGCCGTAAAACCAACTTGGTTCGCCTTAAAGATGCACACTTCATGACTTCGCCGCAAGACGACCTACAGTCACCATGGCAAACTCGACAGTGGCGACAATATAGAGCGATCTATAAATCGTTCACATGAAGGAGACTGAGGAATACATTTCGTACGGTCTGCTTATATAGTCGCACCACTAAGAAAAATACGCATCATTTCCGAGCAAAATCCTCGCGCAGGCGCGTGGCTGCTAGCATGCACATGGGCACGGACGTCATTACGAATGGAGAGCTCGAGTCAGTCGGGTCTGCCTTATCGCGTACAGCCAGAGTTAACAGCGTCTCTAGCTTCTCCACTTCGTCTTAGTTAAGCATTGCCAACTCTGAGAACGATATCATAGGACTTTGGGAATGACGAATTCGCCACAATGTCCACGACTCCACGTGGCGTAAAAGGCACATCTGCGGCCAGTTGGTGTTCATTTTCAAACGTTAGGTGCTGCTCATGGTCCCGGAGGACTGAAAAAACGCGCTCATGTACAATACCATCACTGAATTCCTCAACGAGTCTGGTAAAGAGCGCAAGGGTAATAAGTCTACGTCAGTAAAGCAACCCAATGGTAGAATAATAGAAAAACATACTCGACGTTATCAACCTCGTGAGGGTCAGAGAAGGTAAATGTCGCTAACAGCGCCGTCGCGACAAGCACGAGTAAAACTTTCTTCACTTTCATTTTGATCACAATATAATAAAAACGAGAGAACAGAATAGGAGATACACATACCTTTGATATTAGCTGTACGGAGGGGGGGGATGGCGCGGTTGACTGTCTGCAACTTCTTCATAGTACCTCTTACATGTATTAAGGTACGGTATATATAGTATTAATAAATGTCATCGCACCGTGAGACTTATCCTAGGTACGAGCTTGTCAGAATGTCGTGGCTTTATTCATTGAGGTACATTGTACCTGTCTTACGGTACAGGGGGGTCCGAATATCCTGTAGGGGGGGGTCCGAATATCATCCCCCCCCATGGGTACTGTGAATCACAGGTTACAACTACAGCATTTAGCATATTCCAGGGGAAGAAAACATATGGGCTGATAGTGAGGTCGAATCCTGAGCAATACAGCAAACCTAAATCAGGTCCAGACGCGAAACGCCTCGAGGACCGTCTCGCAACTTTGCCCACTGGATGATAGTGGATTTGAATGGCCGCAGCTTTCCGATATATTGGCCGCACAGCGCTGTCATGCCAAGACGGTGCAAGAGCATATGTTGTGCAAAATGGATTGATTCTCGCTGAAGGAAAGGTTTGGATTCCCAACGTAGCCACTGAACTAGTCACACGTCTTCTGATCGTGGCACATTGTGGATCTCAAGGACACCGTGGAGAACAGGCAACGATTAATGCACACAGCCGTTTGCTTTGAACAATACTGCAGGATTACTGCGTTCATTCCTATGCAAGCATGTAAGGGGCTCGATGATTAGTAGTGCAGCGCCCATGGGGGCCGACGTTAAATGTGAGCGGCGCAATGAGGCCTACATTGGGATTTCTTACGGCTAGGGGATAGTCATGGTCCTGCGCTACGTTTTGGCTCTGAAGGACGGCCTCACACACTATTCCGAGCTTGTGGCATGTGAGTCACCCACTGCAGAAGTGGCAGCTGACGCGATACTGGCATGACATAAACGATTTGGAACACCGGAACCGTGGTTGTCTGGCATTTGTGGAACTCGGTTTTGAATATTTTGAGAGTTCGACTCAAGACAAAGCAGTATTTTTTGTCCCTCCATACAGTTCGTGGATAATGGTACTGTGGAAAGGCTGAACCGTGACATCATGCAGGTACTCCGCGTAATGTTGATAGAATACAAGCTTGATACCAAGGAATGGCCTTACCTTTCACCTGTCGTGCAATCAAATTCGAATTATACTCAGGTACCATCTCTTGATGGTCACGCTCCAATGGAGTTGTTTACTGGCTTGCCGTGTTCAAGTGCGTTGGACGTGGTATGGAGACCGCAGCCCAAGGTCCAGTGACCGTAGATTTTTGGAGCATTCGGTGGTGAAGCAGCATATAGCTGAGCTCCGCCAACAGCCTGCACAATATGCACAAAGAGGTCGTTGAAGTTAAGGAGCGACGCCGCCTACAACAGATGACAGACAAGAAAGGTATTAAGTGCAATTTCACGGAAGGATATTTCGTTCTTTTGTCCCGTGTGGACACACGGCTTTCACGCAATAAGTTCAAGGTGCGTTGGGTCGGACCCGTTCATGTGATTGAAGCAATGCCTCATTCTTTCCGCATCGAGCATCTGATCACCAAGGTACAGCATGAAGTGCATAGTTCTCGTTTGAAACTCTACGCGGGTTCAATCCTCAGTGTGAGAGAAGAATTGATCGAGCATAACTTCGGGCAAGTATGCTATTGGAGATAGAAGCTTTTAAGGATTTTTGCTATAATGAAGTGATCAAGCGATGGGGACTGTTAATTTCCCGGCAAAATTTTCAGGAAGAAGAAGATTTGTTGGAGGGACTATGTGAACTGTATTAAGATATCCCCACGAAGTTGCAGAAGTACGTTGACGCCCAGGTGTTGATGCCGTGAAGAAGGCGCTCGAAGATCTCTATGGGTATTGTAACGCTAAATATCTTTCCAGAAGATTCCAGACTGGTCATCAGATGTCGTTGGTTACTGCACAGCGTTGATTACGCTGTGGGCTTCAATTCACGGAATCGAGATCGGATATCTCCAGTGTGCCTGGTAGTTGTAGGACTTGGACGTAGGTGCCTACATTGAGAAATACAACATAATGAAATTTGCCTCCGGGCAAACACTAGAGCAAAGATTACCATAAAAGCTTTAAGCATGTTTATATTGATTTTTTCCTGTTTAGTGAATGTTGAATCTACCTGCCTGCGCGAAGCTAGAATTTCTTAGAGAAAAACTCTTAGAGATGAAAGCAAAAAACACTGGGTTGTGTGGTGATGACGATTCTACAACTCCACAACTGTCTCGATACGCAAAGGTCAATCCTGATCGGTAAATAACTTACTCGCAGCTTGGAGGCCACATATTAGAAAAATGTCCACTCTTTAGTAGCTTTACAACATCAAGACTCCAATCAGTCGTGTATAGAGGTGCCGAGGTTGAGGTTCATTCGGTTCTAACCTTGACCTCAACCCCAACGTTGGGGTTGAGGTTGGCGACTGCTAAACCCTGTTAGATGAACCCTTTTATCCAATTAGAAATGCACTTATTTTATCCAGTGATAATGTGGATAACCGTAATATAGCAGGAGTTGCTAAGGAGCAGGCAAACCATAGCAGGTGCACATAAACGGATCTTACAAGGGAGTCTCACTAACTATGAAACAGCGAGAAAAACGCGCGAGTGATACTAGATGGAACCCCCCCCGCGCTTTCAAGTGCTGGACGTGGAAGGAATGGTGGTATCGTTGCGGAAGGAGTTCGTGCTTGTTTCCACAGCGATTCGGAGGAAAAAAGCTACAAGAAGAAGCACGAGATAGATCCGGCTGCTGCGAAAGATCAGACAAAAGCGTGAAAGTACATGGATCAAAATAGAGTCAGATACTCGCCAGCTTTTCAATTCGAGGTGGGCAGATGTCGCTGTACAATGATCCGTCTGTATATGCAGATGTCACTGCACAAGGATCGGTCTGAATTACTGTATATCGAGTGCCCACTTTTGACAACAGGGGAGGACGCGACGCGTCACGATATTCAGACCCGTTTAATGTTCTCTGCGTTGACGGCAAGCAATGTTATCCCTTTCTACATATTCTAGTGACTACTACCAATACATTCCTAAAGAGACGGGAAGCAAGAAAGTTTTCAGGACGATAAAGTGTTGACCTTTAATGTAAGCAAGAATAAACCGTTCACGATGGTGGCAAAACGTGCGAAGAAATGATTCGAAATGGCATGCATCAGGAACATTTCTAGACTTGTTCTTCCTTCAAAACATATGAGTATGTGGTGATTTGTAGGGAGCACAAGTAGTTCTCCTAACAAGTAAGCGAACTTCAAGGAAAGTTTTAGCTGCGGTGCTTAATGAGCAACGCTCTTCTTGGATTGTCTGTAAAATTAATGTTAATCTTGAAAGCTTACACTTTTTTTTAAGTCGACAGGAAGTATTTTAAAATGAAAGATTATATGTCGAAGTAACTTTTATCCTTTCTTCTTCGTAACCTGAGAGTCCTACACGTCTACATAATCACATTCCTTTCGGCGTGTGGGACGCCTTCTCTGTGGTCAAATTTATGTATGTGATTTTGTATAATGACCACTAAAAGGTAGATTACAGTACAAGCGGTTGAGGTTCAGGGGCTCGACCATGTCCAACCCCGAACCCAGCGCCGTGGTTGGGGTTGGGTCAACCTCATTACTTTGGCACCTCTAGTCGTGTAGCCGTTCACTTTCAATATTACAAAAATGTCCAGAAACTCTTACCGTATGTGCGCGGAATGTCGAGGGTGGACTCTACGCCAGGTCACCGTTGTCCATGACATCTCCATCAAGTCAAAGGCTATAACAAACGAAAAGCAGCCAGAGAGTAAGCTAGAGTATCGTGGACGAAGGTACTTGTCGTACCAATTACCCACCGTGTGCTCACAAAATCGATGTACGCCTCCACTGCCTTCTGTTACATCTAGCGCGTTGTCGAGGAACACATCTGCTAAAATTACACCTAAATGAGCTAATTTTTTTATTTTTTCCTGTACACCATTAATAAAAAATAACCTATCCCCTTCAGCCGCTTACGACTCGCGGATGCCGGTAGAAAATTCACAATCAAAAGGGGACGGGCGAACTATTGAAAACGTTACACAAACACTTAGAAACTATCAAAAATAACAAGAAATAATTCTATAGAACTCTATAATACTTTGGTCGGCTAGGACATCGCCTTAGCTTATATGTCTTGATATAGTAATCTTCTTGTTTCGTAGCATTCCTGAACGACAGCAACTGCATCCAAACAAATATCCATCACATCCAGGCGCTTCCAGTGTCTAAAACTGGGGTATCTGCTGCCGGAACAATCACATCGAGATCAAACCACTCTGTGCTGTGAAGCGCTTGATTCGGCGATTTTCAGGAGTAGAAACTTCGTCCTCCAGCAGAAATTTTGCTGATACACTTCTTTGCATGTTTTCAGCACGTCGTGAATGTCATTTTGACAAGGGCGGATATTTCTTATCAACCGCCGCTCATTCATTCCGACACAGTGTATGACATCCAATGAGAAAACATATGGGGAAATCGCTAATCGGTACCCTGAATTAACCATCAATTACTAATCAGTACCCTGCTCGAATAATTATTGCTAATAGTACCCAAACCCGCTCTTTTTGCCAATGACCTTACTAATCGGTACCCGTGGTCATAACTTGGGTTAAAACGAGTATATCGTGTCGCTCTCGGGTAGACAGAAGCAGCACGTGGCCATTGCCCCTGTGATTGTACGAAAGCCAAACATTTTGGTCCTCGATGAAGCCACGAGCGCGCTGGACCATGATAGCAAACAGATTGTCGAAGCGGCACTGAACGATTTACTGGTCATGACCAAGATGAGCACGCTCGTGATTGCCCATTGCTTGAGAACAATTCGTCAAGCGGGCAAGATTGTGGTCGCTAGTCGAGAGCGCGACGCACGACAACCTCGAGCAACTGGAGCATGGCATTTATCGCATCATGTATCGTATCCAGGAATCGCGTTCACGAGACGCCGGCGAGCTGGAAAATACGAATGCGTCGAGGAGCTCGAAACGGTTGCGAAGATTCATTTTTTAGTGGCGGATCGGAAAAGGTGGAGTTTGCCATGACTACTCAAGCTTGGGAGACGGTTGTCCTCGTCAAAAAACTGTTTGGGCTGTGGGATATTCTCAAACTGAATGGACTGGAAGACAAGTATTTCAGCATTGGGCTGGTCGCAACGCTTGTGGGTAGCATCACCGTACCGTCCTCGGCGCTGTTGATTATCGACATGATTACGACCATACCGTACCACTTTGGCACGTACAAAGACTCTGACGATCGCTCGCATCTAACGATATTATATCACGACGTCGAGCTCTATGGTCTCCTTTTTCTAGTAGGTGCTGCGGTCGTTGTGATTGTCACGTTCATTCAATTCTACTGCTTTAAGTATATCGAGCAAAAAAATCACGTCGATCTTGCATCGCATGAATTTCACAGGCTTATTCTGTTAAAATGTTGGCTTCTTTGATGAAAAGAAGCATGCAACAGGCGCCTTGACCAAGGATTTGGCGATCAACCCGACCAAAGTCTCGTTATTGACGGGCGATTCCCAATCTCGAGCATTCAAGGCCATGTATACGTTGATTGCTGCGCTTGTGATCTCGTTTTTCTTTGGCATTTGGCTCATCTCGCTCATTAGGTTGGCTTATATTATTCCGTTTCTCCTCTTTGGTAATGTGATGCAAACGAAACATATCCAAGGCACTGATCTTGCTTGGCCATTCCGGGCCGGACGTTTTGAGCAACATTCGCACGGAGGCGGCGCTGAGCACAGAACAAATGTCGGTCCAAGTGTTTACGAATTTGCTCGCTGATCGACTGCGTATAGGGGAGCAAAGAGGCTCAAATCCATGCTCTGCCACACATATCAGGAAGGTACATGGCAGTGATGAATAATGGCGAGATGAAGAGTAACAAGTTGAATCGGGAGCTATTGCGCTGGATTCAGAATTTGGTTTTGGCATATTCGATGAAGAATGTTAAGAGGTGCGACATTGTGTTGCAATTATGTAAATAGTGCTTGTCTGATCTGATTCTACCGATGATTTTAGAGACTTTGCAAATGGGTTTTTGGTGGCCGAGATCTTGTCACGCTTTTACGATAAATACATTAGTATGCATACGGTACTGGGATGGAAGTAAGGAAGGACAATTGGGATCAATTGGCCAAATTCTTCCGATGCTACGTTGATTTGGAGTTACTAACCAATAAAGGAGACATGAACAGTCATCCACTGTCCAAATGGCGCCGCAGTTGATTTTTTTACTTAACTCTATTAATGTTTAACCAAGCGGATGATTCAGCCTACAGTCGTACCATCGACACATGGAATAGGAAGCGTAGCTAATGTAGCCAAAGGCTTGGACAAGGTGGAAGAAATACCTCCATATGCGAAACGTACCAACTCAACGTTTAATCGTGACAAGATGCGTGGGTCTGACTTTGCAAAAATACAAGATCATACGCAATTCTATCACAAGATTCGTGACATGCACTCACACCGCGAGGAAACGCACCATCTTGAACGCTTGATGGCAGACACTTTCGGATCGAAATTCATCATTGCGCACTGCCAGTAAAGTCACGGTGCTATCTGGAGCGACTAAGTCTGTCTCCAACAATGAAAAGGATCCAGCGATAATGACACAACAGATTGTGCGTAAGGCGCAAATAAAAGATATTAGGCAGAAAGTGCTTGAAAAGCTACATGCTATTCGAGAAGCCAATGAAAACGATATCATCAGTCCATTCAAATGATTGTACGCGTTTTTGTCCAATACAGTTTTGGCTCATATATTCAGGCCATTTAAGCACTTACGCGAGACACTGTGTGAGGATATTCCGCTCTTTATCCATTTGCTAACATCCTTGATCGGAATGGAAAGCGAGCTTGATGGCACACTGGTAGATCTTTATCATTACTATTGCTGTATTGGATTACAGACGTCATGCGAGAAGCTGCGTGCTGCGTGACTATCCATGATAAATTCAATTGATGAATTATGATTTTAACCATCTGATAAACCTGTTACCACGTTTAACCCTTCTATCGTCTCGACACGCTGGTGGGAATTGATACCTCAACTTCTTGTTGTTGCATCCACTTTTCTTCGCTATATCCGAGTTTGTCCAGCTCAATATCAAGATAAAAGTTGCGGTGACATTGGAAATATGACACGGGACGTTACAGAGGATATCGAAATGTGTTTGACTATTATCGAGCAAGAATTTCATCCGAAAAAAAAAGCTAATCTCAATCTACGTCGAGAAGGTTTTTCGTACCTGGCAAGTAATCTTCAAAACTTCCAAGAGATTATTCCGCTCTACGTCGCTGTCTTGTTTAGCCTTCCTACGACTGTATTTCATGCCATGATGTTCAGTTACTCAACGTATTCGGTGGATGAAGAAGAAGGTAGAGAAAAGCGCGCCAATGAACTCGAACACCAGTTACCGGTTCGAGCTGCTTGTGGAGAAATGTATCAGCTCTTTCCTCTGGTTCCAAACTGGGAGTCAGTTGCGATTGTCAAGCAGGTTTTTTATGAGCATAAGAGCCAAAGCTCGACAGACCCAGTCGTCCGCTTGGTAATGTTCAAGTGCGTTGAGCAGTTGGTGCAATCCGGACAACACATCACGTGAGAATGTTGTATGACCAGATAAATGGTATGCGAGCTTAGGCCTCGCTAGTACCACAACCTGTGAGCTTAGTGCAAACATCATTCAAGTAGATCTCATGGCTTTGGGCGGTAGTGAGACATACATATTTCAGCACGTTGCTTTTATTGCAGCACTGCAACATCTAGTCACAAGTAATGCTGACGACATTCGTCAACAAACAGTCGTGAAATTGTTGCGAAGTGCACAAATTTTGGGTCCTATATGTGCTGAGAGGGTGCAGCACTGCGTGCTTAATTTACGAAGGATGTGTGACATCGAGACGCGAACAAATTGTTTATTCAAAATTCTGTGGACGGACATTAAGTGAACATACGAGCAATAAGCACAAATTATACGTGCATCCCACAATGGACGCGGATTTTTTCTCTGGTATCAAACGCTACGCCGTCGAAGGGATCTACGATGCCAGTGGATTTAATTATAAAATGAAGAAGACGCTGAATAATGACATGGAAGAGCCCATTCGACAATACAAGAACGATTGGCTGCGTCAGGGCTTTGATCCGATCGTACAGAACGATTGAGGCGATTCCAGGGAACAAACCATAAGTGCAGCACAATCTCTCATCGTCGGCGTGATATAAAAGGGAAATGCAATCACATATGAATAAATCACAAGGTATCCGAGAAATATCGGTTAGTGCGCAGTTTTGCTGAGATCATGAACAAAATAATATTGACCTCTTCTCGGTACGTGTAGATGCATTGAAACTAACGAGCTTATGCGCCCGATTGAGCTGAATGATATGGATTGTGCGCATTAACTGAAATATTCTGGTGTGAGGGAATCGATTTAGATCCGTCAGCGTGGGCACGCGATGCGCAAAGATCACGATGTCTCTTTTTAAATTCTTAGTCGCTTGCGCCGGATGTGGATAATATCAAGGAACTTGTTCTAGAGCCGTCCCTGATTGGCGATGGTGCAAATTGTACAGTTCTCGAAACATTTACGTACTCACGTCGGTATCAAAGATGCGGTCTGGAGACCAGAAATATCCGAAAGGATTCTCGTCATTATATGCCTCCTGAGCACGCGATAAGTCTTCTTGAAGCTTTGCAATCATCGCTGCTGTAACCGTTGTCGTCGTTGAGACAGCGGATCCTGTCGCAGTTTGCTCAGCGGTAGGTGCACCGCCTTTGGCCTGTCGCAACGCGCGGCGCCTGTCGCACGTACGAAATTTGTGACCTCTCTCATTACACTTGGAGCAGATTACTGGTGAGTCTTCTACAGCAATCTTGCCTCTACTACGAAGTCGTACCGTTCTTGGACGGCCTGCAGAGCGGTATACCGGAGGGGGTTTAGTGGTCAAGTCGGTTATGCACTCAGAAATGTCTACTGGCGTAATACACGGTGGCAGCGCAGCCCGAACGGATACTTTTTTGAAGGCTGGCGACATGTGATATAGTTCTTGAAGTCGCTCCTGCATGATGACAGCCATGACATGGACACATGGGTACTGGTTCTCTTGTCATTCGCCGCATGAACACGTTCTGCCGTCAAGGTTTACCACTCGAAATGATCCATCCGACTTCTAAACTTCGAACAGCTTGTCGTTTCCACTCACATCAATTCTCTTATTTGAGTCTGCTGTGATCTTTTTCATCTCCGTCGCAACCCACGTGACGAGATCTGAATCCTTCACGATTTTGAGCCACTTGCGTAGCGTGGCCATCCGCTCCATTCTTCGCCTTGTAACATTTACGAACACAGCAAATTGTGAAAGCTCACGTTCGCTTCCAATTTAGTTATCCATGGACTCGGCAGCATTGGATGTAACAATACCATAGCGAGGAACGGGAAAACGAGCTGTGACCCATTTCGTCAAGTCGGTGTCAATGAGATAGTTATGAAATCGCCATGCTGCTCACGAATGACGGTCAATTATTCGGTCACGTCATTAGATGTTGCAGCTTTGGCGAGAGCATGGATTTCCTTGCTTAGGCTCACGTGGAATTGGCTTTGGATATTCCGTTTGATGTGCACTGAACAATAAAAATGGTAGGCGCGGGGTAAATGCACCGCAACAGCAGGCATTAGCCCCTTTTCGCGGTCGCTCACAACTACCAGCTGGTGCACATCAGTCACATTGGGGAGCGCTTCAATGAGAGCTTTAAGGAACCAGCTCCAGTCCACGCCGTTCTCTGCACGGTTCGAGATGCCGAAGACCGCAATCAAAATATTAAAGTTGCCCGTGATAGCCGACGCCACGTACATCGTGTCTTTGTCTTTAGGTGGCATGCGTCGAGTGCAAGAACAGGGAGCGAGTGCTTGATTACTATGTTGAGCGCATGGTGAACGATACAAACACGGTGATACTGGTGGTGTTCGTCACACTCGAACCGCGTTGCTGTTCCGGGGCTAGCTGCCTTCATCCGCTTTCCAGCATTTCTTTTCGCGCTCTCCATGCAATGTTGTATGAGACATGTAATCCGTGCTTGGTCCGAAGGTGGGTTTGAATTTTTCTAGCGGACGCCTCGCTCTCAGTCGCGCGCATATACTCCTCAACAATGGGTCTGAGCACTATATGTGACACCGTGGACGTGTTGCGCTTCCGGTGCACGTTTTTTTCAACAAACTCCATAGAGTGCTCGTTTGTCAAAGAAGTGATTGTCACTTGTGGCTCTGGACCATCGTGCTTCCTCTTCTTCTTGTAGCCGTATAGAAAGAAAGGGCAGTCAACGTGCTCAGTGCAAAGCACTTTCAGCTTGTATGAGTTGTTTGCTGGCTTCACGTTCCCGCACTTGATTAACGCAAAGTGACTGTCGACCGCCCGACGAAGGTCCACCATAGTGGCGTAAGTCTTTCCTTGCACGATATCATTCTCTTCCGCAGCCGCTTCTACTTTCCAGTCGCCGGTACTCCTGCTGACCATCGTGTCGCTTGATGTGTGTCTGAGGACTGACACGAATAATAACGGTTATCACTTGCTCTGTAATGCTCCTCAATCTGAATGCTTATTAAATGCTACGGAGTGCTATTTTTGATGCTGGATCTGAATGCTTCTGTAATGCTATTTTTGTTTCATTTTTAAATTATGACCACGGGTACCGAATTGGAATCGAACCCCGACCTCATCCGTGGGAGGGATGAATCCTACCAACAGCGCGACTCCTCTTCATTATGATCAACCAAAACAGACATATCATAACCGAAACTCTACTCATCCATGCATGCACAGGTGACCGTACTTCTTATAAACAAGCATGGGACGCATACAACGCAGCTTGTTTAGTACTCATTGGTTGCAGCAGGCTAGCCGCTTGCACGCACAGAAACTAGCAGAGTAGATAACTACGACCGCACTCGTCTTCATCTGCTTCTACCAAAACGGTTCATGATTGGCGGTAAGGTCCGCATCACGCATTTAGGGCTTGAAAAACGAAACAACAGGGCTAGGTGTCGAGTCAGTCGACAAAGATGCGCCGTCGGCGAATCGAACCCCGACCTCATCCTTGCAAGGGATGAATCCTAACCATTAGACCAACGGCCCCCACGGCGCCCATCACTGTTTAAACGCTTCACACAACACAAATCAATACCAAACCAGGTAGACCACAATTAACCCAAAATAAATTAGGGTACCAATTAGCAATAATTATTCTGATTAGTAATTGATGGTTAATTTAGGGTACTGATTAGCGATTTCCCCCAAAAATATTGACAGGAATTTCTTTCATTCAATCCGCTTTCTCTAAAACGTAATTTTGAACCAATTACGATGGATTTTGTGTGAATGCTGCGTTTATTTTGCCCCGGTCTTCAAAGCATCGGTGCTTTTACCGTTCAGTGGGAGCCGGTGATGCCTAGCTATGCAAGAGATCATTTTTTCCAGCTACAAACCCGCCAACATCGTGCATCCTGCATAAATATTGAATAACCTTGAAAATCAATACTGCGGAATAACACATATTTTTGTGCGTCGGAAGTATAAATATCGTAATTCATCAGATTATGGCTCCAAAATGGGTATTTAAGCTTTTTGGCCATCATTTTGGCACTTTTAAGCCAATCGGATTGAGACAGGTACAGAAATAAAGCTGTTTTAATGGTGCGTCAGCTGGTCTGTTTATAACCCTAAGCCATTAATATTTGTCTTTTCCAGTGGCGCACAAATGGCAAACTTTGAGTTTTTTATGCAGCAGATTTTGGCAGGAATTCTATTGAGGAAAACGGCTACTATTGAGGTTAATTTTTATCAGACGGACCGAAAAACATGCGGAAACATCGAGATAAATTGTTGAAGAGGAGACCTTTGGAGTAGGCGGCAAAATGAAAAGTAAATATATTTTAATGGTCCTTAATTCGCAAACCTATTCTAATTCTAAGCCAATCATTCTTATGGAACCTCAAAGAACACTTAAGAAGCTTCTGACGTCATCTAGTGACGTCATTAGGATGACGTCATAACCGGTATCAAACCGGTCTTTTTACTGGTATACTATGCTGGTCGTATTTGATATGCGGCGCTATATCAACACTCCCACTCGCCGCTTATGCTATACGCGCCTGGGTCTGATGCCACTAGCCAGCATCAAATACTTGAGTCTCTTGGTTCCCAGAGCCTTGGTTAGCATGCCCGCCAACTGGTCCATCGTTGACACGTACTTGACAATGATGGTTTCTCGTGCCACATTCTCTCGGATGAAGTGATAACGAATGTCAAAAATGTGCTTGGTTCTACCGTTATATCCTGCATTATTGGCCAGCCCGATTGCATCTTGATTATCTTCCCAAATCTCTGTAGCTCCCACTTGTTGGAGACCCAGATCCTTGAGAATCGTGCGAACCCAAAAAACTTATTGAGTACATAGGCTAAGAGCCATGTATTCCGCCTCAGCAGAACTCAGCGCCACCGTACGCTGATATTTGGACTTGAAAATTACTGGTGCATCACCAATCATTACCATTGTTCCCGATACCGAGTGTCGGTCATCGATGTTGCTGCCCCGGTCCGCGTCCGTGTATGCTGTAACATGCACTTCGCTGGTGCTACCGTCGTAGATAATTCCGTAGTCTCTTGTCGTCTTGAGATAGCGGAGTACGCGAATCGCAGCCTTCCAGTGTTGCTGACCTGGATTCTCCAAAAATCGGGATAATTGAGTGACCACATATGCCACATCAGGACGCGTACACGTTGTGATGTATAACAAACATCCAATCAGAGATCTGTAGGGCTTCGATCTCATAGCGTTTCTTTCGCCCTCTGTAGTTGGCGATTGCATTTTCGACAACTTTAACCCCGATTCACATGGGTTGGTCACTGGCTTGGCATCTTCTTGGTTGAACCTTTGCACCACGTCGTCAATATACCGGGTCTGCCGAATCATGAGCGTGCTGCAATTTCGGTCGTGGTCGATCTCCATTCCAAGAATAAATTTGACCTTTCCCAAATCCTTCATCTTAAAAGAATCTTTCAAAGCCGCTTTCACCTCCTGAATCTCCTTGCTTGTCTTGGCAGCGATAATCATATCGTCAACATATAGGCACACGTAAACGTAGCTGCCGTTTTTACATTTGACGTAGATACATTGATCTGCTCCGCTGCTACGAAACCCTATTTGCAAGAAAACAGCATGAATCGTTTTGTTCCATGCACTCGCAGCCTGTTTGAGTCCGTATATAGCCTTGTCTAGCTTGCACATTAAATTTTCAGAGTTGGATATTCCGGTTGGTACCTCCATGTACACCTGTTCCTTAAGGTCACTATTTAGGAACGCTGTATCCGCATCTAGCTGCTCGGTCACATATCCCTTTGCAACAATGACTGACAGCACAACCCTTATGGAGTTCATGTTTGCCACTGGCGAGTACGTCTCAAAGAAGTCAATACCAAACTTCTGCTTAAATCCTTTTGCGACAAGCCTGGCCTTGTAGCGTGTCACCTGTCCGTGCTCATTGCGCTTTTTTTTTTGCAAACATCCATCGGCATCCAATTGGACGAACATCCATTCTCTTTGGTACTAACGTCCATGAACCATTCTCTGCGTGAGCCTTGAGTTCCGTGCTCATCGCCTCCATCCGCTCTTGAGCATCATCGCTGTTCATTGCTTGCTGATATGTTGTTGGGGCATCGTCCGCCTCGCTAACATTAGCAGCGTAAGCCAGTACTTCTTCGGCTATAAGTCCTTCCTCGTCAATCCTTGCACGCTTTGAAGTTGGCCGATCGTCACTTTCTTCCATCTTTTGCTCTTCGTCATTGCCCAAACCATCTTCTAGAAAAAGTATGGGCTCGCGCGGTCGTCTCATACGATCTGGTCTAGGTTGAAACACTATTCTGTCTTCATTGAATTCACGATTGGGCGAGCTGTATGGTTCCAGCTCAAAGCCAGTCCTTGATGGACTGAGAGACGAAGGAAGATGAGGCATGTTAACTTCTCGCCCTGGTTCGGCATCATTCATCTCTACGTCCGGGGCATCAGACTCAACGCCTTCCATGGGTCCTTCCGGCGTAGGCTGATTAGGATTGTTGGGCTCAATTACATCCCCAGATTCCTTGGTTACATGCGTGTTCGTCACTTGCTGTGGTGAAGCTGTGGAGTATATTCCGTCCACTTCACGCTCGTCAAGTTTAACTGAGCGTATCACCTTGACCTTGTTGCTCTCAAAGTCAAACACACGATACCCTTTTGCGCTCTCCGCATACCCAAGAAACAAACACCTGAAACTCTTAGGATCAAGTTTTGATCGCTTGGCGTCATCAACATGAGCGTAGCTAGATCCGTGTGTATCAAACGTCTGTATAATACACTGTATTATACAGACGTATTATACAGCATTAAAAATACATACGTATTTAACGTATTATTTTCTTTTCGTGCTAGATAGACAGGATTCGACTGTAAGGTTTGAAGTGTAAACCCATTCTACGCCCCTAGGACCACTAAACTAGCGTAGAAATAACTTTTATAGAGTATTAAGCCTAAGTATTACAAGAGGTAAGATGAAATGATAAACACATATATACTTCACATGAAGTATGTGTTTATCATTTCATCTGTTTGATATCACGCACTACTTTAAACAATACTTTAATTCTACTTAGAAAGACAAATCACTTCATTCAAACAACATTAAA
Source organism: Sclerospora graminicola (assembly GCA_001887855.2). Lineage (NCBI taxonomy): Eukaryota > Oomycota > Peronosporomycetes > Peronosporales > Peronosporaceae > Sclerospora > Sclerospora graminicola. The sequence continues at coordinate 333 of MIQA02020692.1, read as the reverse complement.
TATTAAGATATGCAGATTTGTACTGATAACTTTTTCAACTCACAATTTCACCACAACTGAACTGTCTCCGCTAAGCTGCATGCCCTTTTGTCGATGGGTGGGCTTCCCTCTCTTCTTTTAATCCGTTCTAATGGGTTACTACGACAGTAATAAGCACCACAACATGTCCTATCATAGGACATGTTGGGGACTATCACAAAACCAGATGACCGGTGAATTACCAACTATACAGATTGTCGTGTCCAATTTGATCCATGTGTCCCACTTAATCCGACTTTTACGGTAATTTTGTATTAATACTGTATTATACACTGTGTCGAACCTCAAATTGTA
>MIQA02020691.1:0-13584 GCA_001887855.2 Sclerospora graminicola | reverse complement strand
TGGAATTTGAGGAGACTGGATGCGGTACATTTTATTGTCGGAACGGTACACAATCGAGTGGGCAGGCGTACCCATGGTCTGCTTCGCCATTTGACACTGGTACATGTTACGAGGAGACTGGTTATAGTCGGAAAACGGCGTCAGGGAGGCCACTAGGGACAGCATATTCGTCGGTTTGACCTCTATGTGGGTCGTGGCGGGACGGATATCGTCTTTTGTACACGCAATGTCCAGAAACACTTGCTCCATCGGTCCAATGTACTCGATCCGCTTCGTGTCAAGCTGCCTCACGGGCCGCGACATGCGTGCAGCGTCAGCCGACAGAAACAATCCTGGGAATGGTCCACCAAGAGTGGGCATAATAAGACACACCTCTAAGTTTGGTACGATCCCATTCGAATCTCGTTCTTTAGAGCTCTCCGCTGACTTGATTTTGCGCAAAATACCTGCAATACGCTGGCAAACCTCAGCGGGGGCACCACCCAATACTTTACCGTTCATCATCACAGGCAGATAAGAGTAGGGAACGATCAGCGCGCCATCCGCATAACCTGAGGTCGGGATCATACCCAGACTGGACAAAAAGCGGCACAACTTGATTTCCTGCTGTAGAAAATCATCGGCTTTGAAGGCTGGGTGGCACACAAGTTGACATTCAACAGCTAAATGGTTCAGCAAGCCGCAAGGCGATCCATCGGGGGTGTGTACAGGGCACAAGAAACCCCACGAGTCAGGCAAGAGCTTTCGCACAGCTGTGGTCTTCATTTCAGTGAAAAACTGGCCACGATGAACCGAGCGAAAGTGTGAAAAGTATCGGTAATAATTCAGCTTCTCGGCAACGATAGTGTACCCTGCAATCTGGAGCAAATCAAGACCACTCGTCGACCGAAGATTGCCAGTATTGAGGAAATACGTCATGGCGTTGCCAATACTTGGAGTCCGATCCCACATTTTCCGTAAAAAGACGAGATCCATCACGACACTTTTCTTTTTACTCTGCGTTTCTTTTAAGATATTCGCTTGGATCGCCGCGAGCGATTCTTGAAGTTTTTCCTTTAAAATCATCAGGTACACGTGTCCAGGGAGCAAAAGTTCGTGGTTCATGACAGAATCCGAATTATCCTCGGGGATATCTCCCTTGGCAAAAGCGTATAGCTTCCGAAGCATCAAACACAAGAGCTCGACTTTCTGCGTCCGTCCTTTCTCTCCTTTCGCGATATGGACAAACAGGTATTCATCAAGGAGCTTGTTGCCAATTTCCACGTTGCTCATGTTATCGTAGACATATGGCATTGCAAAACGGAAGTGTTTGCCCAAATACGCGAGGGCTTCATCACGCGAGTACAACGAAAACTTTTTGGCTTCACGTAAAATCAGCTCTATACGAGCCGAGAGGTACGTGTTCTTGTGGTCTCCACGCAGCACCCGCTCATAAATTTCACGATCTGTGAGCGTATACAGTGCCTTCAAGACCAGACCCGCTGGGATCATAAACTCTTGTTTCTTTACTCCAAAACGCACGGTAGCGTTACCATCTTGCAGATAATGAACCGTGACTGTTACTGCAGTCTGATCACGTTTAACGCATTTCATAAACACTGCTAGATCCGTGTATAGGTCGCCACGATTCGAAAACGCACCACGACGTACAGCCATGATATGATGACGACGAGGCATCTGCAGTAGACGCACGCAACGTTCGTTGCCATTGCAAATAAAGTAGCCGCCCATTTCATTGGCCTCTTCTCGCGCCTTGACAAGTTCCGATGGTGTCATGCCGTTCAAATGACAGCGCTTTGAACGCACCATGATAGGAATTTCACCCACGACGCGTTGAATCCGCTCGACATTTTGGGAGCCACTAAACGAGCGAGCAAGCGTCACGACTAGTGGAGCAGTGTACGATACACCACGTTGCCGGCACTCGCTAGGGAAGAGTTTCTTTTCGCCTGTGATCTGGTTGTCTACGGTGGGATACCCAATCTGAGCACTTTCAATCCACAAATCCATGTGGTGTTGATTGGGTAGCTGCACGGGAACTTTGCACATATCTGCGACGGCCAAGTCTAATCCTTCTGTGAGGAAGAAGTCAAATGAGTCCAAATGCGGTGACACGAGTCGCTGCAAGATTTCATTACTATTGCGATTATGTAAACATTCATAGCAATCAATGGGTTATATACTTTGATCAGCAAGACAAGAGTGATGGTCACAGTCAAGTACGTACGTTTTTGCCGGAATGGAGCGCGAACATGACGACGGATTCGTGGACGGCCATTCGTTGACGTAACTTTTCGACTTGGTTTTCTTTTTCTGTGAACTCTTATCACCTGCCATGGCAGCTATTGCCAAGAAACGTCAGTCGTCGAGCGTCCTTTTGGAAGATAACGACGAATAAAAAGTCAATTGGTGCAAGCTCAGCCAGCCAGCCAACATGAAACCTTATGAAACCTTTGAAACCGAATTTCTTGTAAAACGTATTATGTTTATACAGTTGAACCAAGATATTATTACATTGTACAGGATATAATTACTGATGGTAATTACAGAGTGATGATCATATAGTTGAAGTGTGTACCCATCTGTGGTATAGCATCTGAATTAAGCTCACATTGAAACTGCTAATCATCCGATATACCCATGTAATCTCTCTCCCAAAAAAATTCATAGCATGGTCTCGATAGCTAACGTTATCGTAGAATATTCAAAGCCAGGTTTATCGACAAGTTGTGATCGATAACCTATCTTTCTCTGCACAAATTCAGCTCCTTTACCAAACCCCTATTTTCGTTGTTGTTATCTTGATTTAAAAGTTGATTTTCCGAACAATTTTTGGCACATCGCCATACATAAATCCAGTTAAAAATACACAACGGGCAGACTGCTTCTTGTTCCGCTCGCGTTCCTTCCTCTTGTCCCCCACCTTCGAGGTGATCGAATAAACCATCACAAAAGACGCTAAATTTTCTCAAATTCTTCCTCACCCTCTCTCTCTGTCTACCTCGGCTCAGCTTCTTTCCATCTGCTCTCCAGTCCATTCTCTAATTGGCCGCGATGGAGTACGGACGTCTTGTCGTGCTTGGCTACAGCAGCTATCGGGTGGACATGGTACAGCGACCTCGCAGTGGCAGTTTCGAGCAATCAACACCTTCTTTTGGACTTGCAGACGCTGTGGCGCTCTCCACTTCGTCCTCAGTAAGTCGCAAACGGTCCCTCGGCCAGCTCTGGAAGCCGTTGGGCGACCAAAACGCGCACTTTGTACTAACGAAACGTCAACAAGCCAATGGCGTGCGCCTACATCGATTCCATCACGTTGTCCCTGCTGCAAAATGGCAGGGCAAGAACCGCGTGGCGTCGAAGGACATGAAGGGCGTCACGACGCGCATAATGCAGCGAATCAAGACGGCGCGAAGCCGCTTAAGTATGGATAACCAGACGGAAACTGTCGCTACTTCTTTACCACCTGCCACCACGCTTTATCAAATGTGCATTCCGATGAATGATAAGGATCCGTTTGTTTGTATCACCGAGTACCATGCAGATTTAAGTGCCGACATGTTTCAGATCGGCCGATTGCCCTGTCATCAGAACGATTTTGTGATCCCAGGACCACGAGTAGGAGCATCTGGGACGATTTCACGGCACGCAGCGAGAATCGTGTGCTCACGCGAGCCACCGTTTGAGTGTCGAATTTTTGCGGGGGGATTCGATGCGGATAACTGTATGAGCACGGCAGGACACGCGCTGAAATACTGTGCTCGATGCGGTGCTTGGTGCAAACGTATAGGCACCGATCACACGTGCGTGATGCAGACACTGATGGAAAAGACAAGCGAAGCTTCAAGGGAGAAACGAGTGAGTAGCTGCAAGAAAACAAGTAGCAACAGCATTCGAGAAACGGATGTAATGCATTACATTGACGATATGGAAGAAGAGGGGCCGCTCGCGCACTTTGAACTGGATGTACGAGATTCCAGTGAGTTACTGCTGGATGGACTCACGAAAAATGGTGTACGCGTATGGCTTCCTGACCAAAAGCAATGGTTTGAAGTATCGGTGAATGGTAATTTGTTTGCCATTGAATCACGTACAGTGGACGACAAAGCGGCGTCTTTACGATCGAATTCGAATGGCATCAACCGCCGTCGCCATCACGACGGGCGATCACGGAGCGGTGCATTTAACCGCCCAACCGGTAGCGCAGAAACGTTGGCACCGATATTAACTGACGGTGCCATCATTGACTTGGGTGGCGTTCAATTACAATTCCAGACCAGCCATTGCTCGGAGCTAGAAGCCAAAGCTGAAAACAATGAACTGTTGGAAGCACCGGTTGTCTACGGTCGCGCGACGTTATCGTCGATCAGCACGCAGCTAGAGCGCCTTAACGTCCAATGTCCTGTCCAACTACACTCGCTTCGTTTTACTCGTGCGGCTCCGGGTGAAGAAGTTCCGCTTACCGAGATTCCTCATGTGTTTCCAGCATGTGGACATGTTTTTGGATATGAAAAGCGGATTGCTAGCTCACACACTTGCCCACTATGCAGGACTCCAGGATCTTTGGTGCAGTTGCTGCTTAAAGAGAACTCTCAGTTGCAATCCGCAGAAGAGCAGCATGTGATTCCTGAGTGTGTCTTCAATCCTTGTGGGCATGCGATTAGCAGTAAACTCGCACGCCACTACTCTGCGCTGTTGATGCCTAATGGTCGAGCGATTTGCCCGTTCTGCGCAGTGCATCTTGATCTGCGAGTGTCTTTTTCGCGTCTGTATCTGTACTGCGATTCGGATTGATTGAGCAGCCACCGAAGGGTACATTGGTGACGAGATATGCTCACAAATTTTGAGACTCGAATCGGCGTTCAAACGCTTGAAATCTAGTTGTTCTTAACTTCAAACTGTCGCTGCACGGAATGTAACAAGTGTGGAGGTTTCCACGTAAAACTACAGTATTATTGTTTTCGATATTTCAATGGGCTTGCACTGGATGAGGTGCTCATCTCATCGTCTCTTGTCTTAAAGTTAGTGGTTGTGATATTACTTGGAGACGCAGTGGCATTGTTAAGGCGATGCAGGTTCTTGAAAGTGCGTAGTTTGAGCTCATCGCGTGCGAGAGGATGCCTATTATTTTCATGGTCAGCATAGTCTTCATCTTCGGATGAGTAATCGTCGACACTAGGCGGATCAATCTGAAGTGGTTCCTGATTCATGGGTGTAATTGGACCAACACCAAGAATCATCGCGTATGTTCCATCTGCAGCTCGTGCTACTGTGGCAGTAGCAGGATTCGCATTAGTAGATGTGCGGCCATCGTCTTGAGGGATAGCTTCATTCTTACGTCTGGCAACGCTTGTAGCATACTGGTGCAAGATTTCGTTGGTCTTTTTCTCAATGATGCCTAAGTAGGCTATCATGTTGGTTTCAGTCACGACGGCGTCCCCTAACATCTCGATCATCGCGTTTGCATCGCAGCCAATATTGGTAAACAAATTATGAATAGCACGTTTCACAGAATCAACTGTCTCTTGGACCTGAGCGCATCGTGACTCATACTTTTTAAGCCCCACTTGTGTATGGGTAAGCCGTGTTTCGAGGTCCCGCAGCACTTGTTGGTGTCGGCTCAGCTCACCAGCCCCGCCACGTCCACTGCCCTCGTTGTTTGTATACTGCCGTTCTTCATCGTCTAATGCGGCAATCCATTCCTCGAGCTTTTTAATTTCGTGGCTCTGACCATTGACATAATTGAAGAGCGAGAAATTCTCGTCTTCTTTCTGAATAAAGGACGTGACAAGTTGATCAAGATCTTCAATTCCAGTTGCCACTTTGAGTTTCTCAAAGGCGTCTTCAAACGTTTGCACACGCGCCCCCGAAACTTGGACTTGGATTTTCTCTTTAGCTAAGCCCCACGACCATTTTTGAATCCTTCGCTTCATTTTGTCTTCTTCGTCCACTGACATGTCCCCATCATATGAGCCTACGGGTACACCGCGGACGTTATTACCAGAGGGGCCACCCCGCCCGTCACTACCATCGAGATAGTTGTTTTCTTCAATCTGGCTCATCAATTCGGACAAAGTTTGGCGATGAGCCTCTAACTGGGCGCGGTTTTCGTCTTGTAAGCATTGTAGCGCAAGTTGGGCAGTGTCCCGTTGTTCATATGCCTCGTTGCTAAGCTCAATCGTGTGTGCCATTTGTCGCTTTTTGTCGGCGTATTCACGCTCGAGCTTTCTATAAATCGTATCAAAAACACCTCGTTCGCGTCTCAAGCTGTCAATCTCTTCACGCAGAACTTTATTGTGAGCAAGAGTTTCATTAAACTTGACCAAGGACTTGTCTAAACGATTTTCAAGAATTCGAATCTGTTTTCCAACCAGTTGCTGGTTCTCTCTTGCAGCATTGACACCACCCATGTGTTTCTTTTGATGGAGCACCTTGTGCCTCATAACTTGAATCTGTTGTGTCAATGTTTCGAATCTCTTGCTCTCCGCCACATTCTTGCGATTGTAGCTCTCAATCTGTTCCTGCAAGCGCGCAACTTGTTCCTGTCGTTGGACAATTGTCCCTTCCCTGATATGGCGTTCGGCTAATGACAATTCGGCCTTCATCTTTTCGTTGTCTTTCCGGAGATTTTCAATTACACATTGTTGTCTGCGCATTACTTGATAACTTTCATCTGCGTATACCTTGCGGTTTAACTCCATGTTCCGGTATTCTCGCTGCAGCTGTGAAAGCTCCGCACCATCGCTGCCTTCTGTGAGGCGCATTCTCACTGTTAAAAGAATGTAACGACCTCAAGATGGCGTCAAATACAAAAGGGGAGACTTCATGCAGCGAATACATAAATAGATCTGATCGTGCAGCATTTTTAGAGAAGTAGCCACCTTTATCCACTCCGCTATGCCTACCTAAGTACAGTGTTCTTTTACCGGTACATGTATGATTGCTATGAATAGGCATTGAGAACAACCTTGTAATTTCGAATCAACATAGTAGTCATTCATTGTGAAGAGTGTTTTACCGACGACCCAGAAGTATCTGAAAGACTGACCGTAGTTATTAATGCACGACTAACCATTAGAACAAACAGATCTGCTACTTTTGCTGTCATTGTCCTTCCTCTCGATTTATTTCAAGTCGCCAAATTCCCCGAGGTAAATGAAATGCCTGTAGTGATCGGAATGAAATGCCTTGGAGGTCTAGCCTGCTTTACAATCGTCTAATGCTTCGTACACGTGTGTCTCAATAGCAAAATAGTGGAATCGGCGACGGAGAAGACTCGTAAAAAAGTAGTGAGGCAACTTGACTGATCCTAGGTTATCCATACACTCGAAAGACTCGATAGTACCAAGGTCAAATCCAATGTAGCGATACCGCGGCGTGACATGCATTGGATTTACGTTGTACATACGCGACGGAGTACGACTTGCTTGCAAGTGAAGTCCCCACTGATACGGCTGTAGCAGCGCTTTGCCATTGACATAAAGCAATTCTGGTACCTCTGTATCGTCTTCAGTAGGCAAAAAATGAGCCATATTGCCACAAAGGGTATTGGGGTGCGCGCGAGTATCTCGTTGTTGGCATGACTCCAGCAAACTTAAGCTATACGAGAGAGAAATGTCTGAGAATAAAGAGATACTCTTGATGTGCCAGTTCAAATGCTAACCAGAACGCCTCCTTATCACCCCAAGAGAATTGCACGTGAAATCGCACCTTGAAAGTAAGTTCTTTCAAAACTTCCATCGCCTTTCCTGCTCTTTCCTTGTCAATTAGCACCATGGACGAATCCATCGCGTGCCCCGTGTTCCCGGCCCACGCGAATGTAGTTTTTAAGTAATCCGAAGGATTTGGTCCACTGAGGCCGAATTTAGCATATGGAAAAGACTCAATCAAATATTTCAAATTGGTTTGTCCATTTTCCCGTACTCTGGTCAGAAATTTGTTCATTTTGGCAATTCGATCTCGAAAGAATGTCGTTCCTGTACGCACGTAACCAGACATCGTTCGCAGCTCTGCCGGGTCTCGTAAAGTAATGACGTCTGCGTCCAGCAAGATAACTTCACGTAACTTGGTGTGGTACATAGCCAAAGGCTTGATCCAGTAATTTTGGAACGCTTTGGCTATATTATCTTTGCCTTGAAAAATATTTTCTGGTCTTTTCTTAGCCAGCATATCGGTACAGACATCGACAATTTCTACCCTCGAGTCATTGCGAGTGAGCAACGCTCTGTTTTCGTCCGACATCTCTTCGGGAAAACAATGATACACCTGGATGACCTCTGAATTGCCTAGACAGCGTAGTTCCCGGATAAGTGAAGCGCCCATGTTTACGATTTCATTGCGTAGACAAATGATGAAGCCACGTGAGTAATCCTTTGAGACCATCGGGTCGCTAGTTGACTCCTGCAGATGTTGCCATGTCACCGGCTTGGCGGACTGCCGAATGATCTGTCCTCGTATAGCAGTTCTTACAGTAGGTGAGGTTGAAGTCATACTTATATAGGATAAAATAATTCCTAGACCGAAGCTGCACACGCAAGCTAAGAGCCACCTGAGCGTCACGCGGTCACTGCCTCGCAGCATTCGAATACACTGTACTTATTTCACGGGGAGAAATAGCTTTTTGCGCGTTGGACCCCATCTTAGGATGTGTAATACTGTATACCGTATACCGGTGTTGTACACTGCGGCTCATAATTCGTGAAACAAAAGTAAAATTGAGATTTCTCGGCCGCTACTGGGCCAATTTAGCTACTGTTTAGATATGTTGTAGAGAAAGTAGAGAGAAAGACGAGGTATGTGTAATTAATCGCGATTTCGAGACCGTTCGACGCGCTTACATACAAGGGCCTGTTTGGGCTCCGGCTCATAAATGATGAAACAAAAACCATACAATTTTTAAGTCAAATAATGAATGTATTATTTTTTAGAGTGATGGTCACTATTTATTGACTGAATTTTAGTATTCAATTCGCCGTGGTCACTTGACCCCCGAAGAACGCGGGCGCATTCACGGCCCTATGTGAGCCCGGTATGTCTAGTTCGCTGTGAGTCTGAAAAGAGTCGCACACAGACGTGTTCTTTGCATTTTTGTCTTCTTGGAGAACTTTAAAGAACGAGTATTGAAACACATCTTTATTCGTCTAATTATTCTGGCTTGCTTGTAATTTATCTTTACGCTCGCGCACAGTGACCTGCTTTATGCCCTGTCTTCTTGAAACAATTCTCATAATTCGTTTCTTAGGTATTCGGCTTTACATCTACCGGCACATTGTGCTTTACATAGGCCGGCCTCAGTAAGGCCGGCCTCACATAGGGCCGCGAATGCGCCCGCGTTCTTTGGGGGTCAAGTGACCACGGCGATTGAATACTAAAATTCAGTCAATAAATAGTGACCATCACTCTAAACAATAATACATTCACTATTTGACTTAAAAATTGTATGGTTTTTGTTTCATCATTTATGAGCCGGAGCCCACACCGGCCTTTATGTGGGGAGTTGAAAGGAGCGACCAGAAAGGAGCGACCAGAGCGACTATTACGTAATCACAATGAAGCGACCGTGCATGAAAGGGCACACATGTGCATAGAATCATGTTAGCACTTTAGACGTTAAAACTGGTTTATTTGTTTTCCGTGGTATAATCATCAATCGCCGGTTTTCCCATATTTTTTTAAAGAAATTACATAGCGCCCTAACATCTACTGAGGTCTACATTCTGCTTTGATGACTTACTAATGTGGATTATCTCGCTGCTATTCATTATTTTTGTTATAAGGTAAACGATTCTAGCCGCTGAGGTCTACATTCTGCTTCGACGACTTACTAATGTGAATTATCTTGCCGCAATCTATTATTTATCAGGTATTCATATAATTGCGCACGAACAACAAGCGGTATCCAGAAAAGTGTTGTCTAGAAGGAAATAGTACATGGCTGTCATAGTCGATGTCAAACAAATTAGAAGCCTCAGTGATATATCATCTTGATAGTATTGCTAGCAGATTTTTTTAAAGAAAGCAACGGACAATAATGTCACTTTTCGCTTATCCTGTATTCCCCAGGTCAGGAGATATCCATGCTCATTATCATCGCTGCTAGCAACTTCCTCTGTGCTAGACTCAGTACTATTCGAAGAGCAGTGTTTTTGTTCGCTGCTAGCTTCCCCCTTCAAAATATTCAGTCTGAGTTCCTCTCTATTTGGCGACTTGTACGTCTTCCACTTCAAGTATGCGCTTGCTACAACATAAAACCACTTAAAATTCGACTTACACGGCAGTAGACGCCGATACGCAACAATGTCTGCAAAAATCTGCCGTTCTTGTACGTACGTAACGCCGCTTTTATCATTAATAATAAGGTTATGGACCACTCTAGAAATTTGGCGTTTGTTCTGACCCCGATAGGGGTGCCAGCAAGTGTCAATGGCTCCAAGATCAAAAATGTGTCGTAATCGATCAGCGGGCGGATACGCATCAGCGGGTGACGCTTCCTTACGTTAAGTTAAAAACTAGCAATTGAACCTTCAAAAATTGTGGCCTTAGATAGGCGTACTGCCAAGCGTGATGACATTTTCATCAGTAGAATGTATAAAGGGACCATCATCTCACACATCACTTCCGTCTTCACGTCAATAACCGGTGATACGCCGGCATCTTGCGCCTGCACCTGATTTAAGACACATGATCATGTTGCAGCTAGCCGTAACATGAAGCACACAGATATAGCTGATGCGGACGTAACACAAAGAGTGCCCATTGACAAAAAACACCAACCAAAAATAAAAAGCCACGAAAAAAAGGCTTTAATAAATTAAAACCATTGCAAATGCCATCCTAGGTTAAAACATGGTTTTTACCCACGTAATAGTGGCACTGGTCGCTCCCTTCTGGTCGCTCCTTAGCGACTCCCCTTGTATGTGAGCGCGTCGAACGGTCTCGAAATTGCGATTAATTACACATACCTCGTCTTTCTCTCTACTTTCTCTACAACATATCTAAACAGTAGCTAAATCGGCCTAGTAGCGGCCGAGAAATCTCAATTTTACTTTTGTTTCACGAATTATGAGCCGCAGTGTATGTACCCATCTTAAGGGCATTCTGATTGGGCGGTTGAGTTGTACACAATGTGGACCACATATTGTTCAATCAAGACAGCAAAAAATGGAGCAACATGGTCACCTCCGATTACGTCCACTACTACTACTTCTCTTCCTGATTATATTCGTACTTGCACGCTGTGTGACGAGCAACACAACCACTTCATCAAACTCGTCACAAATTTCCAGTTCGGAAGACGATGTAGAAGCTTCAAGTTCAAGCGTTAGCAATCCCGTCTGTGATTCCGAGAATGGCGAGTCTTGCGCTGCACCGCCCTCACTCAACAAACCATTGGCTCCAGATCTGCTGGAACGTCACATCGTTTTTGTATCGCTTGCGATTAAAGGACATGCCCAGCCGCTGCTACGATTGGCCAGTGAGATGCAAGATCGAGGATATCGCGTCTTGTTTGCTACTCACGATTCTGGACGAGAGTGGGCACACGATTACGGCGTGCCTTTTCTATCTACAGGAGCTTTCCCACTCTCCTCTGAAGATCTTCAAGCCAAACTGCGTGCCATGACGCGCGACGTCTCAAATTTTCGAGGAATTTTGACCATGTTTAACGACATTTACGTGCGTGCTGCGAGGCCCATGTATGACGCCCTGCTGCTTGAAATGAAGTTTCTCGACATTTTTGATCTAAAACCCGATTTATTTGTTGTCGATGCGGCGAGTGTCGGGGCTCTATTTCTTGCCCATAAGCTCAATGTTCCATACATTTTGAATTCCCCGTCGCTCCTCTTTGATCTGAGTGGAACGCCGAGTTATGTGCCAGCGTGGGGGACAGGATACAGCAATGACATGTCGTTGTGGAATCGGTGCATGAACATTCTGTTCCCACGACTTTTGTCCGTTGCCTTGACGCCGCCATTCATGGATTTGAACAAAATGCGCTATGAATTGGACTTGCCACCGTTTCGATCCCAGCACGATCTGTTCAAAGGAGCACGTGTGATCCTCAATACAGCATTTGGTCTAGAGCATCCACAGCCGCTTTCGCCGCTAGTCGATGCAGTGGGACCTCTTATGCCAATGCCAGGTGGCAGTGCTTATAAATTGGAACGTCCGCCGCTTCCCGAGTCGCTCCAAAGCTGGCTAGATGCATCGATCGATTCGAGTCCATCGATGCGATTACGTCAGCGAACAGTGTCTGATTCTCAAGCCAAGCTTTCCAGCGACGACCACGATCAGGTTGAAGCTAGTACTACTAGTGAGGGTGTCGTGTATATAAACCTAGGGACAATGGCGTATATTGATGCGTGGCAGGCTCAAGCACTTGTCCATGGACTCGTCGAGCCCAGTAGTTTGTCCACTCGAAAGGTGCTTTGGGTCCTCCCTACCGATCAACACGATATTTTGCCGATCGTATTACCAGCGTCGCTGATCGTCAAGGCACCAAGTGTATCGCTGTCAAACCTGGACATTTTAGACCACCCGGCTGTCCGGCTTGTTGTCTCGCATTGTGGCATGGTATCCGCTCAAGAAGCGCTTGTATTGAGGAAACCGTTATTGTGTATTCCCTTCTTTGCAGACCAACCAGATGTAGCTGCACGCGTGGTAGACGCTGGGGCAGGGCTATCGCTGGACAAAAATCAACTCTCGGGTCCTTCTGTCCATGCTGCCGTCACGAAACTTTTGACCAATGCATCGTATACACGTGCTGCGCAACGGGTGGGCTCCTTGTTGGAACGAGCAGGAGGTACTTCTCGTGCAATTAATGTGATTGATACTGCACTCCGTTTTGGAAGTGATCATTTAGCTACGCTCAATGTGACAGCACCGTGGCACAAGACCGCTTTACTCGACGTATGGGCGGTGTTTGCGGCCCTCATCTGCTTGGTGGCGGTGTTTCTACGCGCTCAGTGGCTTGTATTGTACTTCCTTGTGCCGAAAAGTTTTCACTATGTAGGCAAACTCTTGTTTGGCTCATTGTATCCTTCACCTTCGATAGCGGAAGAAGTGGAGGAAACGTATGAAGACGACGAGAAAGAACAAGATCGCGAGAAGTGACCTCAGACGTTGAGGCAGAAAGTGAGCAAGAGCATATAATACACACAGATATACACGTCCAAAATGTTTCGCTGCGAGAAGCACAATTAAAATTAAAAGCCATATGTCGTTCGTAAAGCTGTTCTCTTCACCTTGTTGACCTTGTTGCTTGCCCTTCGTTGCTGCTGTTCTCGTAGTAAACCACCAGAGCAAGAAGAATACGTGGCCGTTTGTTTTCGGCGAAGGTGACGCACTCGTTGCCTAGCTCGAAACCCACGAAAGCAGATTTGAATGGCCAAAGCAGCGTGAAAACGACGGCGGCGTTCAGTATCACTTTCGTTTGCCTCGCCATCGAAGCCATTTAGTTCTTTGTCTTTCGAGTGGTTCCAGATTGCTCGATGGATGTGATTTCGACGACGAAAATCAGGCGGCAGCTTGCGTGTTGAGCGCTTGTTTGGGCGACTTTCTGGCTGTGGTGCTGTGACTGGGTAGGCCAAA
>MIQA02020690.1:0-11182 GCA_001887855.2 Sclerospora graminicola | reverse complement strand
GATAGATCCTAAACTTCGCCAGTGCATACTTCATGGCAAGGAGTTCCTTGTCATGCACCGGATAGTTGCGCTCGGCTGGGCGCAGCTGACGCGATTGGTAATAAATCACGCGATCACGATCATCGTAGTCACGCTGCATCAAGGCGCAGCCGATGGCGAAATCGCTCGCGTCGCAAACGACGTGGAACGGTCGCTCGTTGTCGCCATTGCCAAAACGGGAGCCTCAGTCAAGCTACGCTTGACTGCATCAAACGCATCTTGGCACTGGGTATTCCAGCGCCATTCGATATCTTTCTTCAATAATTGAGAAAGAGGTCGGATCAGACCGGCATAGTTGCACGAATATTTGTGCAAATATGTCGCCAGTCCGAGGAACTTTCGAATTTCCTTGACGTTAGTTGGCGGAGGCCATTCAACGATCACCCTGATCTTTTCTGGATCAGGGCGTACCCCATTCTTGCCTACAAAGCAGCCAAGAACGGGTATCTCAGGTGCACCAAAGGTGCACTTCTTTAAGTTCGCATAGAGCTTGTGCTTACGCACAAGCTCTAACACCTGACGTAGATGTTCCTTATGAATATCTACATCAGTTTTGCCATGTTCAGCCTTACTATGGATGAACACATCATCAAAGTAACTCGGCGCGAACTCTCGCACCGGGCGCAATAGATGTGTGACGCATCTGTTGAAGGTAGCAGGGGCATTTCGAAGCCCCTGTGGCATCACAAGCCACTCCCAAAGCATACCGCTTGGGGTGCTTACAGCCGTGAGAGGAATATCTTTCTCACGCATAAGGATTTGGTAGAAACCATCCCTTAAGTCGAGAGCACTGAAAACGGTGCTCCCGCTCATGCCATCTATGATGACGTCTTTTCTCGGTATCGGCGTTTGCGCCGGTACCGTTGCTGCGTTCAGCTTATTGAAAGCGTGAACGATTCTCCACCCACCAGTGGACTTCTTAACACAAAAGGTGGGGCTGGAGTGCGGAGAGGTAGACTCTCGCACATGCCCTGCCTTACGACGAGTTTCGAAGAACTCATCGATTGCTTTTACTTGATCGCGCGGCAATGGCCATTGCCGCGTGACACAGTACTTCGTGCCGGGGACGAGATCGATTTCGTGTCTCGTTCCCTTATCCTTGGGAAGCTCACAAGGTACTTCTTCTGGGATTACGTCAGCGTATTCCCAAAGTACTTCGTAGTACGGGGAAGTCGCTTTAAGCGACTCCCAGCTCTGCGCTTCAAAGCGCTGGACTTTGGTCTGATCACTGGGAACGAGTTCGTTCTCAGTGTTCTTCCCATTGGGAACGAGTTCGTTCCCGCTGGCTTCCAATTGTAAAGTGGATATTCGTTCGCGAATATCCACAACCTCATCAGATGCGACAATGACGCAGATCTGTTCGATCTGATCATTTCGCAAGTTCTTTACGAGCTTCTTCCAGCTCAAGGCTGGAAGGGCCATCAACCCTGAACTTAAGTTCGGAGGGTTGTCAAGTGTGAGAGACTGGTAGCTAATCCGGTCTCTGTCTGCGTCAGGACGTTGATCGTCTCGACGGACACATTTGCTAGATCAGACGCATTTGTCCGATCTGTGGCACGGTGATCATCACTCGTGCACAAGGCCTTCTCTTCATGGTGACCACTGTCTACCATGTTGTTCATGCACTCTCGACTGTTCTTAGTCGTGAGTTCTTTATTTTCGACACGGAAGTCATTTGCTTCCGTGACGGTTTCGTTCTTTTCACGGTGGGTGTTTCCCGCCGCGTGCGCATTCTCTATACCACGACCGTCATCGGTTGCAGTAGTAACTTCAACACGGGAGTGCTTTGCGCCCGTGTTGCACACATTAGTGACACGCAACGACTCGTTCGTCGCGCGTTCGCGTCCCTCTGGACTCTGATCAGCGGGTGTACCATCCGCTGATCTAGTCGGATTAGGTCTGGTGGTGCCATCGCTATCCACCAGGCTATCTGACGCTGCGGTTGTATCATGAGATACAGCCGGATTACTCACAGGGTGATCAGATCCTGTGAGACCGCCGCCGTCGTTCGACAGGTTAACCCAGTCGATCGTTGGTTGATGCTTGGACATCCAAGGGATGCCCAAGATGACATCGAACTTGTCGTCAAGATCGAGGACGATGTATTCATCCTCGAACGATAGTTCGTCTAACTCGAGGCGTGTTCGAATAACACGCTTCGGTATAGTCACGGTTGCACCTGTTGCTAACCGGACTGATAACATGCTTCTTGGAGATTCAATCTCCTCGAAGTTCAACGACGTTAGTACCTCAGTTCTAACGAAATTGTTTGACGCTCCTGTGTCAAATAGAGCACGCATGGGGACATCGTTTCCATGTGGCCTAACTTCAAGGGTGATGAGAGGTTTCTCTTCACCCTGTACACGTTGACAGGACATAGTCCCGTCTGGGGATATTATCCTCACATGCCCCATGTCGGCATGCGAGATAACCCGTCCAGTAGGGCACCCCGCCCCTACTGGTTGTTCACGTTTTTTGCATCAACAGAGGGTTGCCCCTGTTGATGTCGCTTGCCAGCAGACTGTCCAGTCCGCTGACTGCGTGGTGCCGGACGCGGCGCCATACATTCATGGGCGTAATGGCCCATTTTCGCGCATCGATTGCAGCGAAGGAACTTCTTGTTTTTCGGTTGCCTCGGAGTCGAGGCGACCGCAACTGATAGATCCATAGGCTCTGGACCTCCTCCGCCCGCATTGTGACGCGGATTCGGGTGTCTCGGGACGAAGTGTGAACTTTGTCTCGATTGGAAGTTTTGGTTATTATTATTATTAACATGCTGTATTGGCGGCATGTTAAAGTCGAAAGGCGCTTGCGCTTTCCGACTAACCCCAGCATGCGCTGCTGAGCGACGCATGCTGAATTCCTCCCGGATGCTTTGGTCTATAGCATCGCTCAGAGTCTTTGGGGGAACCCGGTAAAGACTCTGTTTGATGGGACCGTCATTCAGTCCCTTCATGAAGGCGGTGGCCTGCATGGCAGGAGGCACCGGTTCATATACAATATTTGACAATAAATATTGTATTTTCTGAGCGTACGCATGTAGGCTCAACTTGCCCTGCCTGAATTCCATGAACTCTTCACGGCAGCTAAGCTCCATTTCTGGGGCTTCAAAGTTGTGCTTTAGCTCAGCTTTTAATGACTGATATGTCAAAAACGCAGTTCCATCAGTGGATCTGCGGCTCATCGCCCATGCCCTGGCGCGACCGCCTAGGCATGTGGTGGCGAAATAAGCTTGTGAACGCGGGTCCACAATCTTCTGCGCAGTGAGGGCATCCTCTACCTCTGCGAACCACTACGAAGAGGTTCGCCCCCTTCGCCAGTAAAGGGCGGAATCCGTGCCTTTACTACTTCAACGCTCGCACTAGATGCGGGCGCTGTTGTTGTTGTCGCCGGCTGAGAGCGCAACAGAGCATGACGCACCTGAGGGTCGACATACATCTTCTTGAAACGGGTAACCGTTTCTAGGGCATCCTCCGAGGATTTGCCACGGAGGAGAGTGATGATTTCGGGCCCTATGGTCCGAATCATCTCGGTCAATGTGACCAAAGCACTCGGTGGCCAGTTAGGAAAGTTTTCCATAACTAGGTCGTGCGCGAGCTGGCGCTCACGCTCACGTTCACTGGCTGTTGCCATGACAGCTAGTGGCTCTTAAACCTTCGAACTGCTAGTTAACTAGCGGAACGTATCAAAAGTGGTCGTTAGGACGGACCACAAAGTGCTACCAGGTGTAACAGGGCTGCTGTTACGCGGCTTACACTGTTAGTTGCAATGAGGAAGCGTGCAAATTTGTGTAGGACCAAATGTAATTTGGTCCTCCTTAGTTTACCTTAGATAAACTTAGATAGAAAAGTAATAATATATTAATTAACTACCTATTAAGTATATATATATTAATATATATACACTTAAGAGATGTGAGTGCTAGAAGGTAAGTTTAAGAGTGAATATATTTATGGTTGGTTAAGAGCTAACTAGTATAATTAGACCTAGACTAATCATAGTAACATGTAGTATAAAGCTGATCTAATGATATTTTTATCATTAGATGACTTGTCAGATTCAATTATATCAGAATCTGTTCTCAAAGGTGGATTATGACAACTTATAATCCAATATTCACAATTTCAGGTATTACGACTGAAATTGAACTGTGATATTTCTATTCAAATATCACTTATGTAATGGTACCCCATTACATGCTGAGTAGTAATTACCACTCGATCTTTTGGCAAGTAGACGCGATATCCTTGGTCTCCTCGCCCACGCTAATTATCATTCCGGGTTGCGCCCTCTGCGAAAAATTGTTGTTCCTTGGATCTCTATACACAGTACACGGTGAGCAGAACACTACTATCTCGCCCAAATCCGGTGATTCCTTCGCCAGCATCTTCATCGGCGACGCTCGTCCCGAGTTTGCGTTTGTGTGTGCTGGTTTATGATATACGCCGCGTACTGTACTGCATCATCTCAAAACCTCACAGGTTAGTCACACGCAAAAATCATCCACCTCGCCATGTTCATGATTGTTCTATACATTCGTTCCACCTTTCAGTTGCTACTTCGGTTCCGCGCTTCACTCCTTTGTCTGGCGACACCAGTCCTCTCGCAAAATAGATCTACGTTTTCACATTCGCGCCCCGAGTCCGTCCTCAGCACGCGCATGCGACTGTTGAACCTTAAGTAAGAAAGTGATCAAATTGTTGGCCGCCGCGTCTTTTGTCTTCGCTAGAAAAACACGACAATAGGTCCTTTCAAATCTGAGCAAATCACTTCACCAAGCCTGTCAATAGACGCATGCTCTCCATTATCCTAATCATTGCGCCGTCCTTTAGTTTGTTTGCCTTCGCACACGTTAAGCAGTTCACCCTCCTACGATCCGTAAGCTCAATCTCGGACCCAAGGTCTCTAAGTAGAAAAGAGCCCCTGTGGACGTTGTGATGACGTTGTTGGAAGTTATAGGGGATGCCGAATGCGAAAGGAACTGCGGCTTTCAGAAACGCTGATACTTTCATCAAAGACTTGGGGACGTATAAACCCTCCATTCACCATCAAAATGTTTCTTCGCAATCCACGTCAAACGCCACACAATGTCCGTCCTTTGCCGCCAACTACTCGTCTGCCGTCCTTACACATCAGTGTATATCCTATGTCATCCAATTTTCCATGCGAAATAAGATTGTGCACTGGCTGACGCCAGTGCATTTAAAGAAAATTTTGTGTCGTAATGAATGTACAAACAAAAAATGTTGAAGAACTAGCATTTTCAACGTTGGTTCTTTCAATATTTGTTTTTATCGTATTTACTGTTAGTAGAGATTAATTTCATTCAGCCGTGTCAACATCAACAAGTAAGCTTAGAGTTTACCTGTAGCGATATGAAACCGTATACCGTAGTCGCTGTTAGTAATTAGGATTGTATACGTTTTTTGTGTCGTTTCCTGTAACGTTTTAATCGAAAAAGAGAATGAGAATGGTTCACATGTATAATATCACTCAAGAGCAAAAAACTCGTTGCAAGTCCTCACTGGCCCCAGTCTCCCATATCAACATCGTTTTCCTCCGACTGATTCATGCCTGGCTGTTGCATGTTGTCATTCAGCCCACGAAACGGTCGACCCATCATAAAGTCTTGATTTCCCATTGGCCGCGATTGGTCTGGCGGTTGCTGTTGTAATTCACTTGTAAACATGTGATGGTCTGGAACCTGCCGCTGTTGTCCTGACAGATTCTGCGATACAAACACGTCTTGTGGATGCAACTGACCACCTTGGCTGTCGTCAGCGTAAAAACTCGTCCGCGGCGCCGTTGGCGCTGGTTGTTGCGCAGCGCTGCGGGAGACTTCATTCGAGGTCATATAAGGACTTCCACGCAGATTTCCTGATGCATTGCTGACAAAGTGGCTTGAATCCTGGTGCCGCACCACGTCGTGCATATCCATACTTATCTGAGCCGCCTGTTGTGCATAAATCTCTTGCTGACCTGCCATCCCTGAAGACATGAGCATGCCTTTCGACATGTCACCGTAGAGTGGATGTTGCAACTGACGCGAGTGTTGCTGCTGTTGAAGGGCAACTTGCTGTTGTTGCAGATGTTGATGCTGTTGGTTAAGCAGTTGCAGGTGAGACGATCCAGGATGCACAACTTGAGGAAGACTAGGAGCTTTCGTACGCTGAAATTGCCGTTCTTGCTCTTGCCGCTGTTGCTCTTGCTGTCGACGCTGCAGTTCGATTTCCAAGCGTTGCTGCTCTTGCTGCCGTCGCTGTTGCTCTTGACGTTGCTGGTCTTGCAGTTGTTTCTCCTTTCGCTGCTGTTCTTGTTGACGCTGAGTTTCCTGGCGCTGATGCTCAAGGCGCTGCTGTTCCAGTCGTTGCTGCTGCTCAAGACGCTGTTGTTCCAATAGTTGTTGCTCCAAATGTCGTTGCTCCTTCAGCCGTCGCTGTTCTTCAATACGCTGTTGCTCAATGTGTTGCTGTTCCAGGCGCTGCTGCTCTCGTCTCTGTTGTTCTTGACGCTGCTGCTCGCGTCGCTGTTGCTCTCGACGCTCTTGCTCCATTTCAACACGCTGCCGTTCAAGACGTTGCAACTTTTCTAAACGGTCTCGATCATGGCGCTCCCGCTCAAGTCGCTCTTGTTCTTGCCGTTCCCGCTCGAGTCGCTCTTGTTCTTGGCGTTCCCGTTCTTGGCGGAGTAATTCTTTACGGCGTTGCTCCATCAAACGTTGCTTTTCCAACTGCTGCTGTTGCTCGTTCCGCTGTTTTTGCGCGAAATTGCGCTGTTTCTCAAGACGTTGTGTTGCTGCTGCTTGTTTAAGACCTCCAGAGCTTGGTCCAGAAACGATTGTTGATTTTGACTCGCTGGCTCAGTTGGTTGCTCTAAGGCAAGTTGTGGCGCTGACGTGACTTGCTGTCGTTCGTTTTCTTTCAATCCACAACTCATAGATTCACTTGAAGATGGGACACTGTGCGATGAATTGGGTCCTGCTTCTTCAGGCCTCAACGAGGACGAGTTGACCACGTCGGGTCGGGAATCACTGCCACCAGGGATATCGGGTAATACTGAAGATATATCAGCAATTGCACGAGACGCTTGCTCTAAATCACCGTCGCTGTCTTCTTCCTTATCCGCAGAAGAAGATTTGCTTGCTGCCGAGCTACAATTGGTCTCCTTTGTTGAGTCCTCGCTTCGAAGCAGCGATGAAAGTCCCTTCATTTCGCTGCACTGAGTAGGTTCGGTGGTGCTTGAAGTTTTGCCAAAACTCGCAATCCCACACTGCTTTTTCGGTTCCGGTGCTTCTGCTGCTTCATTGTCATCCGAGCTTTGAAATGCATCGGCAGCTTCATCCTCGTCTACTTCATTGGCTTTGGAAACAGTTTCCGACTCTTCCTTCAATCTCCGCTGCTCTTCCTCTTCCTCTTCAGCCTTTAAGTCACGGCACTTTTGATACAACAAGTCACTTACTTGGACAATCTCATCACTTAAATGCTCTTCTCGAGCTATTTTCAAAATCCCAAACAGTGTTTTCCGCATATGCGCACGTTTCTGACGAACAGAATTCAAATTGGCTTCATAATTCGCAAGTTGACGCTCGATAAGTCGTCTCGTCGGGGGTAATTTCACCTTACCACTTGATACTGAAGGTGGTGGCAACTTGACACTTGCACGTTTCCGCTTCTTGCCAATCAATGCTAACGACTGAGTCAGTTTCAATGTCATTTTCAAAAAATGCCGCTCCATTTTCGCCCATTCATTGACTGAATCTGTAATGTCACGTAACTTTTCCAACAAAACCGTCAATAAAAGCTGGTCACTACTTGATGTCATGACCTTTGTGCAGTAGCGGTACGACGGCACAAACTGATGTTTGAAGTTATTGGATCGAATAAAGTTACGACGGCTGCTGATGCTTTCCAGCAGCATTTCATTGTGGTAAATTTTCTGTTCGCACTTTGTCAGGTCGCGGGCGTATTGATTAAGCGACTCAACAACTTTCGTCACTGCGGCGTTTTCTGTCGTTTGCGATTCTTCTAGGGCCATAAGTTCAACTTCGGCATCACGCAACTGCTTTTCCGTGCGCTTGTTCAATGTGATTGTTGTATGTTCAAATTGAGTTTGAGAGGACAAAATCTGGTGGCGTAAATCAAAGATCCGGATCAAAGCGTCCACTTCAGAATTGTTGCAAGATGCAGTATCATGACTATCGTCTTCATTTTGATCATCTGCCTCGTCATCTACTTCATTTTCCGGCTGCATAGCTGCCAGGATCTCACGTTTGCCGTTTTCCACTAACTGCACTATCCGCGTTTTCTCAAGGTGAACTAATGTCGCCCCCGTGCTATTCGCGATCAGATTCGCTCGGTCTTCTTTGGAAGACACCTCTGCAATAAGCTTATCGATTAATACCAAGAACTTTTCTTCCGGCTGAATTTCATCATGAGTTGTTAGGATACAATTATGATATAGCATCACACAAGACCAAGCAACGTACATTCGAAGCCTTTACAGTTTTTTTGACACGAACCACTCGGTCGCTGGCAACAGTATTTTCAGCAGTGTCTAACTTCTCTTTCTCTGAACCAATGGCTTCGAGTGGCTCCGCTCCTATCACGCTATTATTTTCATCGATAGTCTCCACCTGTTCACTTTCCTTATTACTCTGAGCATCAAACGGACCGTCGATTTGCAGATCCGACTCCGCCATTATACCTGCATTTATATTATTACAACAGCAAAATGTTTAGTAATCTTCTTGTCAGAGTCAGCATTGTTTACGCAATCAATTTACTCGGTCCGTCAACGCTACGAGAATCTTCCGTTGTCTTCACAACAGCATCGACAGTACCATCTGTTTCTGTATCGACATCCATTGGTTTCACCATCTTATCCACGTTATCTGCAGTTTCATCTGATGTACAAGCTTTCTTCGTGTCATTCATGGTGCCGTCATCCACTTGTGTCGTCTTCTCGATGGGTTTGAGTTCCATTTGTTGCTGCTCTACAACTCTTTCCAGTAGTACGCGGCGCATTTGGTGGAGAAATTCGAGAATTCGGTTTGCTTGCCCGGAAAGACAATTCTCGCAAAACCAGGGAGCTGATGGAGCGGCTTCAAGCGCAGGGCTAGCACATTGCCAATGTGTATTATTATGACAAGCGCTACACTCCGCCACGTCTGTCGTAGCTTGAGTCCTACACGCAGTGCACTTCTACAAGCAAAAACTAGCTCATCAGTCGTCAATTCGTCTCCAACCATGGTCGACAAGAGGCGTACCGGAGCTGTTTCGACATTCTTTGCCGTGATTGTTTGAGCGCTACGTTCCTTTGAAATGGGAGACGGTGTGGGCGTCTTCTTTTCCTTCAGAGTCGAACGTGCGTTCGTCCCACGTCTGCGAATATTCAGTCGATCTTTAATATCTTTAAGACTCTCACCAGAGACAGCCGAGTACATGGACGACCAACCAGCGTCTGTCTTTAGAGCTGGTAGCGATGGAATAGAGACATTAATATAATAGTTTTTGACTCGGTAAGAAAGGACATACACATACGTACAAGGATTCAAAGAGCGTTTCATGTGCAGGGCACAGGGAACCGGTGAAGTGTATATTTGATCTTTATACCGGATAGAACCGTCCGGTAACAGATCTGCGTATACACGTTTCCGGTAATACGATACATAGAGTCGCTTGGGACCTGACGTAAGCATGCAGGAGTTATTATACGTCGACGGGGCTAATAAAGAGAGGGAGTTTCGCCCCAAGTGCACACCTGGTGACAACAGCTTCTCTTCGATCAAAGTCCTTAATACGATGCGCGCGTCTCCCTATATATATGCAGTACATGTACAGGCGCAAATAGTTGGCAAAAGCTTAAATTAGACTGGAAGCAGTGATGGTATAGTGCGCACCATGATAAAAGAGATGACAGTTTAGACAATTAGGTGGAAGTTAGCGCGGAAGCGCTTCAGATTTGAGCGAAAATGCTTGTTATTTATGAGGGGGAGCGAGAGCAAAGCAAAAAACCGGTATGTACCACAAATACTACAGATCGATCTTCCCCCATAATTGTGCAGTTGCCAAAAGTGGGACTAAAAATTCGTGACAAAAGTGGGTACGCATCGTCTGATAGTGTGGCCCACAATTTTTTCTCAGAAAATAGGGTGGACTACATGATATTAGCAGACCAGTGACTCGTGGGTTTCGAGATTGCATGCAATTTATTATAAGTCGCATACTCACATGCAAATTGCATGCAACATTGCGTGAATATCACGTGAGAAACAAATTTCCGATAGAGCCGCCTAGAGCGACGTATTATGTATCAAGACGCTTGGATTAGCGATAGGCGGCTCACTTTTGTCGTTACTGTTGTAGTGAGGCAGTAGAATTACATGCTACATCTACCAAACTCTTGCTTTTGAGAAACGCTAATGAATAATGAGTTGGCAACTTCCAAATCTTTTTCTTCAACAGCAATACTCATTTCTACATTTGCGACTATACCCTCATTTACATCGATTTTTGCGCTATCTTCATCCAAGTTTACGGGTATTGATGGCAATGTCATTTCTGCTTCTTGAGCAAGCTCGGCTTCTTCAGCAAGATCGGGTTCGTCGGCCATTAAGCAATCATAACGCCATCAATCAATTCTCCTTCTTCTACTAGCTCGGCCTCGTCAATATGATCTATTTCCTCAAGAATCTCAGCTTTTTCATCCAACTCTCCGTGTTCCAAATCAGAGCCAGCGATACATGATAGTGGCACACCAACATCAACATCTTCGTCCACAGCAACTGACTCCACTTTCAGAATTTTGGACGATGGAAGATGCTCAGGCAAATCCCATGGCTCCGTCGGTGATAATTTTGTCGAACTGCTGGGAGAAAATATTATTTTCTCCTCTTCACGGAAATAAGTTGCCGAGTTTTGGATATGGCGCAGCTCATCGCTATTGTTTCGGCTTCGTTGACCGTGATCGTCTTCAAAGGAATTTTTCTTCAGCGAGAGGACAGCCTCTTCCTCCGCCTCGGTGGAAGAGTACTGAATAGATGCTAGATCGGAGACCATCGAAGCTGGAGTATTTGCCATGTAACAGGGCTGCTGTTACGCGGCTTACACTGTTAATTTGCAAATGAGGAAGCGTGCAAATTGTG
>MIQA02020689.1:0-15700 GCA_001887855.2 Sclerospora graminicola | reverse complement strand
TGGAATAAGCGACTCCCATAAGGAGACTACTGCGGGTGGTGTGAAATCGGAGGAGACGAGTACAAGTAAAAGGACGACTTCGTCGTCTAGCAAACTGGAGGTAATTACCAATCTGAAACCGAGTCAATTACTAACGATAGAAAGCAAGGTGAAGGCGTATATAACGTCTGTACTGGACCAAGTGGAGAAAACAGAAGGCCCGATAAAGCCTTCTGTCCCAAATCAATGTGAGATAGCGGGGCAAGCTGAATTGTCAACAATCTCTAAAGTCTTACGATTATTGGACCTCCAGTCTGTCCCGACACCTGCTACTGGTAATTGCCGGTTGTTTGCGGTCTGTCAAGCATTAGCGTGTTCGGCTGGATTACTAGACAAGGCGCCATTGTTGGAGGAAATGACGAGAAAACTTAAGGAAGGGTGCCTGGCGCGGGCGTTGATGGATTTTGATGTCAAGTTCCCTCCGGGCGGGAGGAAACCAACGTTAATTGAATTGGGCAGGGGATATCGTAGGATCTCTCCAAAAGAATGAAACGACTTTTTATGGAGTATTTACTGGATTTCTCGGAAAGTGGATCAGGGGTGATGGAAACTATACCCAGAAATGTGTGGGGATGTAATGATACCCTCAAGACGGTGAGCACATTACTGCAACGTGACATTTTTGTACTCAGTCACCCTCCTGGAGTTAACGTACCTGGAGATCAATACTATACTCCGGAAACACGGCGATTCCAGGCCAAGACATATCAAATGCGTGGGGAGTACCCCATGATGGTAAACAAAATTTATGCAAAAATACGGACATATCTGGCGTCACCTGACTCAGAGTCACGAGATAATAAACGGCCCATAATTTTACGATATGGGGGCCAACACTATTTCGCACTTTTGACTGGGAGACGGGGACTTCCCGAAGAGGATGTGAACATGGAAAATAGCAGTGAAGACGAAGATTATAATGATGATAAACAACCAGTTTCCGGAAGGCAAGTCATCGTGCATTCCTCCAGCGAAGATGCAGACACCAGTAACACGTCTGATCTTGTCGATAGTGGTGAAGACTCCGTATCGGCGTTAAGCTACCAATTGCCGTGGGATCCCGACGACTGGTTTATAAATATGTTATTAAAAAAAGGTAAAAAAAACTTATTCTGAAAACATATTTAAAAATGGAAATTTCGACGACTTGATACGAAGGTTACAAGGACCAACGATTCATCATGGTTTAAAGTGCGAAATAACAGAGATTTTCATGACGAAGGACCCCAGGATGTGTGAACTTTTACACTTTCTGACAGACACGGTAGGATAGTTATCCTTACCAGAACAGGAGGCGGCGGACATGACGGATGTGGAAATTCGGAAGCGATTTCTCCAACAGTACCAAATTTCCGAACCGATCCTGAATCAATGGATCTCGAAGGTATGGCAGGACCTTCAACCGGAGCAGGAATGCCTGCTCATATCGGACGGTTCACCTTCTGGATCGGAATATAAACCGTCGGACGTCTCTCAAAGTTCTCAAGAAACGGCAGAATCTGAAGTTGACGCTAGTCCAACAACCAAACGGGCATGTCGCCGGCAATCGCCGGAAGTGGGGACTGAGCCAATGGAAGTTGTACCAGTTGAAAGAGAATTGATTGATGATTTCGAAGCTTGTAACACTGATACGGTGATGGACACCATAACATTGGATGAATTCAAGATTGCCTGGCACACGTTACTCCCACATTGGGAAGAACAAACTGGTATCCCGTTCCCGTTGGTTAGCTCCACTAAGACTCTGTGGATCAAAGCAGCACAAGCAGACTCGAAACGTCTTCTTCATATGATTAAGGACGTACCCGGTGCTCATTTTATACTAGATGGAGTGCACTCGAGTGTTCTCGTGGAACTGACTAAGCATTGGCGGGAACAGTGCTGGCTAGCAGTAATAGAAGCCGGAAAACGGGAAGGTCTCGCAGACATTCCAACAGCATGGTTTGAGGCATGGAAACACCGCTTCTTAGTGATGATTGGGTCAGGGCAGCGTACGGTGATCCTCAACAGTTCGCAAGAATGGTCAAGGTTACGTAAGATCAGCTATGGCGAAAATGAAATTTTACAACTTCTTGCACCAAGGCAAGTGCTTCACCTAGCAGCAGGGATGATATGTGCACATGTGTTCGCGGAACACAAAGCAGCGTTACTTGGAGTTGACTATAATCCAACAGATACAATTTTGACTCTGCTTCAGCGTCATCTCGAACTAGTCCGAAGTCGTCCGACATACGCCGCCATCATTGGAGGAATTGACCAAGGGAATCCGGAGGCCTGGAAGGAGGTGCTTGAATTCTTTCAGACGCG
Organism: Sclerospora graminicola; assembly: GCA_001887855.2. Taxonomy (NCBI): domain Eukaryota; phylum Oomycota; class Peronosporomycetes; order Peronosporales; family Peronosporaceae; genus Sclerospora; species Sclerospora graminicola. The sequence goes on along the minus strand of MIQA02020689.1, from coordinate 13,354 downwards.
ACAGATTTTACAATTGACGAATGGTGAAGAAAACTTGAATAATGAGTCGGACCCTGGTGGGTCCGACCAGTACTGTGGTGAAGCGATCGGAAAATATTGGGACTGAAGTGGACCACACATGGCCGTTGATTGGTGACGATAGAACACCCATCAACATATGACGGTTGATGGGTGGGAAAAGGTCGATCACGATCGAGAAGAAAAGGTGGTGGCCAACGGATATTTACGACGTGGAAGAATCAGCCAAGTATGGTCGTTAAGCCCAGTCCCAGGCACTGGCAGAATGATGGAGATCACGATCACGCTCGTTGTCACGGTCACTAAGTGGAGTTCTCGTGGATGTAATAAGAAATAGTGACTGTCGACATGACATACCAAGGGCAGGTGACCAGCCGATCTCTGAATGGTATAGTGGTTGAAGCTGGCTATGATACGAAGTACAGCCTGATCGGCCTGTCATGACCGAAGAATGGAGATCAAATGATGAATGAAGATCGGGCAGGTGGATTAACAGGTGGCATGAGTGATGTGAACCTTTGGTTGGTCCGAAGATGATGTGATCAGCCCTGATCGGTGTTGTATGGTTGCCCTGACAAGGTATTAAGATCGGAAGTGTGGTTTGGAAGATGAGTTGAGTCGTGATGATGATGACCCAGAACGTTCCCGAGGTGATCAAGGGGTGATCAGCCTCTGATCAGCGTTGATATGCAAGGGCAAGTAAGTTCTCGGTTTGGTCGGACTATATATGAAGTGAACAAGTGCTGGAGAGCAGGTCTCAAGTGGTTTCAAGGTCGTTTGTTGAAGATCAGGATGGGTTGAGAATCTTCTGAAGAGTCGGGCCATGATCAGGGCAGAATCGGTACAGGTCAGCTTGAAGGTGCAGCCAGGATGGGCAAGAGAGTGTTACGCAACCATGCGACGAAGTAAATAGGTTCGGAGTAAAGGTCAGGCATGAGTTGAGGTATGGTACACAGGTATAGGACTTTTGCATATATAATAACAGGTTTAGATTTTCTCCCTAAAGCAAAGAGTCGCTCCGCCACGTGTGCGGTCATTGGGAGCACAGGGTTGATTAGTCCCCTCTTGCTCATCTATTTCCCGGTTAAGACGCGCTTAGACGCATTTTGGCTTACCGGAAGACCCCCGACGGGTTTGTCTTAGGTGATCTAACCTCACCCGCAACGCGCACGTGTTTAGAACACGTTAAGATTATTGGTAAAGGTTTTGTGGAGATAACGTTTGTGGATTACTGTGGAAGATCGTGGATTGATCGCATTTTCTTGGTTTCGTTATATCTCTCTCTCATTGGCTGGCCTGATCAGACGAACTTTCGTGATCAGTGCCTAGATACTGAATAAGTGTCGACCCCAACCCGTTCTCCGGTGAAGATTTCCACCCGAGGACATCCCCCGTCTCGAGAAGGTCAAACCCTCCGACCTGATCAAGATCATCCTTTTCGTCACCGAGTCCACCTAAGTGAGTGTAATCAGCCCCGATCGACGGTTACACAAGGTGAGATGAAGTTAAACATAGATCCTGACGAGCATGAAGACCGGCCAGATGACCGGGAGGATCAGATCAGTCACCATAGTGGTGATTCGTCTGATTCCGATGCTGATCAGGATCGACGGAGTACCCCCTCCGATAGTTGGTCGTCCGGGCCAGTGGGTATCCGGATTCCACCCACGACTTCGGTCATGGATTTGGAAATCGGCTCCACCACAATGGTGCGCGTGCCCGGATCACTTGTTGACTCAGGATATCACCGTGATTCCTTTGATGATGAAAAAGATGTGAAAATCAAAGTGGAGGAAACTTTTTCGGGTGTATTGGAGGAAGGCGTATCGCCTCCGATGCTGTCCATTTCTAAAGGAAGCGATGATTGACCTGGTCTGGTGGAGTGCCAGGTCGAGATTAAAGATGAAATAACTCCCCACATGGCCCCGATCGGGGCCGATCTGGGTTATAGTAAAGTTGACTATAACCCAGGAAAGGATCGAGGTGTTAACCTTGATCCTATGCATAAGAAGAAAATGGAAACAGACAGAAAAAACATGGGGGCGGATCATTGTGATCCACCTAAAAAATATGTGAAACCTAAACCGAAGATCTTCGAGGAAGACGAAGAGAAGATCGAACCTGCCGAGAAGACCACTGTCCAAGATGTGGAACGACTGTTCTATCTTCGAGAGTTTCACAAGTTCCTGGTTACCAACCCAGTGATGAAGATCATCAAGCCTAAGATCATCAGGAAGCTGGAAGGTCGAGCAACCCGGCCGGTGATCACAGGCAGTCAACTTGATCTGATCAGGAACCTCTTGGCGCAGATCGACGAGGTTGGCTTCACTACTGGTGCCTTCGATGCGAACATGCTATTTGATCTGGATCAAGAGACGATCAGAGAATCTATGATCACCCTGTATGATCATCTTGCCTCGTTACTAGGGGCGAACCCAGTGGTTCAGTCGCCGATCGCGGATCCTTCGCACCGATCACAGTTGGTGGAGTATCCTATGGATATCGAGTCGATCTATCAATCGTCATCGCAATCTGGAGCGGCATCCACCGACTCCTCGGTTGGGATCACACGTATGACGTTGGGCCCGAAAGGGATCCAGCAGATCGACCCCAAGACCGAGTCACAGAACAGGAAGAGAAAGCCTGAACCTGGTAGAGTCGGATCGGATGATAGTTTTGAAGATGCTCAGGAAGTGCCACAGGCCAATCCGACCTCCAATACCGGTCACACCAACATGCCGGAGGTCCCAGAGCAATTAAGAGCCATGTTCGCGACAATGATGAACCGATTTGCGGGTGATCAGTATGGGTTGCCTCAGTACACACCTGGACAAGGACAATTATGGCGATCGGCACCGAATATGAATCAGTCTACTGAGAAATCGGTCAAGAGACCCGTGGATGTGGAGATGGAATCAGTCCGATCAGCCGGAATCGTTCGTTCGATATGCCAGGCCGATCACCAGGACCGATTTCACCGATCACCCCCGCGGAGTGATGTGGACATGGAGTCAGAGGGCGAGATCAGCCAACATTTTGATCCAGATGATCTGGACATTGAGATGCCTCGTAGAGCGAATATGGCCTCCGCGCAGGCATTTGACAGTGAATCAGGAACGATAACCCGAGTACGAATGTCTGCGATCTCGGAATTGAAGGATTTCACCGGCAAAGACATGGATGACGATCAGGCCAGAGGTTGGTTAAGCCGGACTAAGTCAGCTTTTCTGAGGGACAAGCCACCGGAAGCTGAAAGATGCCTGATCTTCGCTGATCTAATGAAAGGTCCGGCCAAGAATTGGCTTAAACAGCTGAGTCGAGAAGTGCGTCTGAAGTGGCCTCGTTTGTGTGAAGAGTTTGAAGAACAATATTGCAATTCGGGGTGTCTGTCGCTAGGCAGTACTACCACATGAAGAAAAGATCCGACGAGACGCCGATCGAGTACTTACATCGGTTGAATGTTGCTGGTCTACGTGCGAAAATGCCGATCAAGGACCCACGACACCCGGACATAGCCCGTGAACATGTCGAACACTTCATTGGAACTCTGGACAATCGCGATCTGGCTGATCAGCTTACCCTTCTCCGTATAAAGGACTCAGAACAGCTGGAACTGACTCTAAGGACGTTGCAACGGGCCAAGAGTCGACAGCCCAAGGTCGAGGTAGGATCGAACCGTTACCGGTCCAAGCCACACCCTGATCAGGGCAAGATACCGGCAGCCCGACCAGCCAGAGCGATTCGAATGATCGCGAAGGAGTCAGACAGTTCAAGTTCTGAAGAAGAAAGTGGTCAGTCGAGTCTGAGTTCGGACGAGGAACAGTACCGTCATGTCTTTACGACGGAACCAATGTATCGCCCGAGATCATCGACTAATGGCGTGGACGGACGGAAACCTGGTGGTATTCAACCTGATCAGGACCGATCTCGTAAGAAATGTGCATTGTGGGTCGACCAAACATGGAGATCGTGATTGTTGGAAAGAATTACGTGTGGAAAATGTGATCGTAAAGGTCACCCTTCTGATCACTGTTTTTTTGTGTGCAAGACCTGTGGGAAGCTTCATGACGCCGGCGCCTGCCCTATCGAGGAATTCTTTAATCTGATGCGCAAGTGGTATGTGCCGACTAAGCATGCTGGTATGCTCCCACCAGATGTTGAGAAGATGTTAAACTAGATCGCTCGCCAGGTTGTAATCTGGTTCGAGCCGAGCGATCTATGTTCTGCATTTATGCATATGTCGGTAGCGGAGATAAGTTTGAGGAAAAGAAGATAACCGACAATACATGTTCTAATTCAAATTGCATCGATCGGTGTCCGATCTACAGTCTCAGAGTGGATGAATATTCCCGATCGGACGTGATCATGGAGTTGGATCTACTGCCCGGTGAATCCCGTGGATACTGGAAGTATCACTCTCCCGACAAGTGGTTTAAACAGGCTAAAGCTAACGGAAAGATCAACAATGAGAAAGCCACTATTTTATTTGACTCTGGGGCGGAAGTCTCGATCATCGACTCCGCCTTTGCTCGTAAGGTGGGATGTCGTATAGACAGTACCCAGAGGCAAGAATGTGTTGGGATTGGCGAGAGTTCATATATGACGGAAGGACGATCACGTGTGAAGATCACCCTGGCAGGATCCCTGGTCTACTATTTTAACGCTTGGGTTGGCCGGTTAGCCGGTCAAGACGCGATATTGGGGATGGATTTTATGGTACCAGCCGGTATACGACTTGACCTATCTCATGGAACCCTGACTCTGCCGGATGAAGTGCAGATTCAGTTATCTGGCCGACGACCTTTATATGGTACTCATGTACGGATGTTAAAAATGGGTCAGTACGAGAACATTGGGGTGTCCCGATCAGTCGATGTCATGATTCGGTCGAGTGATCGGCAACAGAAATTGTGGCTAACCCGTGGTGAACGATGGGTACCAACGTTCGTTAAAGGTATCGGCCGATCACGTTACATCTGGGTCACGAATATATCCGATCAGCCGCTGATCGTTCACGAAGACATGATCTTAGGGATGTGGTTACCCGAAGGGAAAGTACCTCGACAGATCGGGTATGTCTCAGTGGGATCACGAAGATACATTGAATGGCAGAATCTGGCTTATCAAGCCACCACGGACCTGATCAGTGACGAAGACTTAGCGGATGAAGATACCTCACCTATGGTCGAGAAGCCGGAATATTCTACGCCGACCAAGCTGCTGATCAGGAGGCCATCGATCGAAGCGACAGGGGAAGGCCGGGTCAAAGAAGGTCCACAGATATTGAGTATAATTAGGCCCGGCTCACCGAAAACAACGGACCCAGTTAGCGGGAAAGACAATGAAGAGTCCAAGCACGATCATGAGGAAGAAAAGGAGGATGAACCAGCTGAATTCATTACAGAGGAGGGTGAATCCGAAGTAAACCATCAGTCGAGTGACGTACAAGGGGCGATTCAAGATGATGCCGATCAGGAAAAGGTAGATCAGGTGGACGAGCAAGTGTGTATACACGAAGGTGGCGATCAGTATATTGAAGGTATCGAGAAGCAGATGGCTGTTTTACCGGAAGTATCGCCAAATATGCCAGAAGTCACCATGAAAGATTTACAGGTCGGTGATCCCGAAGTGAACACGCCCGAACAGATCGATCATTAAAGAAGATCATCTGGAAGAGGCGTCACTTACTGATGGGGAAGGGTAACGCCCTACCCCCAGCCGCATTCGGAGCTGTTTGTGATATAGACGTGGGAAATGCAAGGCCGATCGCTCAGCGTTGTCGTAAAGTTGCACCTCAATACCGGGAAAAGTTATCCGATTTGATCAAAGGTTTGCTGAGTACAAAGATCATCCGACCATCAACATCGCAGTGGGCATCACCGATCGTGATTGTGATTAAGAAGAATGGGGTTGATATTCGATTGTGTATCGACTACAGAATGGTGAATCGCCTCACGAAGTTGATGGTCTACCCGATGCCCCTGATCAATGACTTATTAGAAGATCTGGATAAAGTTTTATGGTTTTGTTCGTTGGATATGGCTAGTGGTTTCTGGGTGGTTTCGATGACTGATCGCGCTCGAGAGATCTCGGCTTTCGTTACACCTTTTGGGCTTTTTGAATGGAATCGGATGCCGTTTGGATTAAAGAATGCCCCACAGATCTACCAGAGGCTGATCGACAATGCTCTCTATGGGTATTTCCAGATCAGTGCTGATCGGGAAGCCACTGATCTACATGATGTGTTTACGGAAGGTGAGCCAGACCAAGATCAGGGCCGATCAGTATTGGGAAGGCGATCATACATAGATGATATCTTGGTCACGGCAACATCCTGGGATATGCTATGCGATAAGGTCGAACGACTCCTAGACACCTGCGAGCGCTGGAATTTGTCGATCAGTGTGGTCAAGAGTTTCTGGGGTCAACCCAAGGTCGCTTACCTCGGCCATAACGTATCGATCCAAGGCTTGGAGGCAAATCCGAAAGATCTAGCCGCTCTCAGCAACTTACCTTTTCCACGATCGTTGAAGGCCATGCAATCCTTTCTCGGATCATTGAATTACTATAGCAGATTTATCGAGGATTTCTCGATCTACGCCGCTATACTTTATGAATTGAAGGAGGTTGATTATCATGGCCTGAGAGAACGCGATCGGATGGGAGAATCACCAATTGGGACTGATCACGAGGTTGAAGTCACTGAAACGAATCTCGAGATTGGATCACTAACCGATCGAACTGTGCCAGGGTCAGAAGATCACATGAAGCGCGCTATGGTAGCCTTCAGTATGTTAAAGGCGAAGATGATCTCGACGCCGATACTGAAACACTTCGATCCGGAGAAGATTCCCGTGGTGATCTTATATGCCAGTAAATGGGCAATATCGGCCGCACTGGTCCAAGATCACGATGGAGTTTATTGCCCGGTGACGTTCACAAGCCGAACATTAAAACCGAATGAAGTTAACTATGGTATTGTGGATAAGGAAGTGCTAGCATTGTTACGTGTGTTGGATGTTTGCTACTCTATGCTGGTAACTAGATCAATTAAGGTATTATCCAAGCGATCTAGTTTGGCGTGGTTACTATCCGCGAGTGGTTTAGATGGAAGACTGGGGCGATGGGCAGCGGTGTTATCTCAGTGGACTTTGGAGATCATTAAGTGCACCAAGGGCGAAGAAGAAATTCTTGGGACGCTGGCAGCCAGCATCACGCCCCGATCAGAAGTCGATGAAGCCCTGATCGAGGTCGCTTCTCGGAAGCAACCCCGTGAATCGATCACTATACCCCCACCGATCGTCGGCTCAGAAGAAGATCTGATCGTTGTGAGTTTCGACGGATCAGCGAGTGTGAAGAAAGGTGTAGGGGCGTATAGCACGTTGCTATGGAAACTGCCAGAGTGGACCGTTATATCAGCCGGTTCAGATTATACTCCAGGTATCACGGTCAATGAGGCTGAATACCGTGGTCTGCTGCTAGGTTTGGATCTCTTGCGAGAGCAAAAGATTGGAAGAGTAATTATATGCGGAGATTCAAACCTGGTGATTCGGCAGATCACTGGAGAGATCGATTGTAAAGCACCGCGGTTGAAACTATTGAATGATCGCGTTATGAAAGCTTTACGTGGGTGGCCAAGACATGATCTTTTGCATGTGAAACGTGATTGGAATCGGAGTGCAGATCACTTAGCAACTATGGCTATGCGTGATCAGGCCGGATCGATAATCACTGATCAAGCGCTGTTGGAAGAACTGGTGGAGATCAATAGGCTGCCGGAGCTGATCCGTGTGGAAAATGAAAAGGAAGCAGCCCAGATCTTGATCACGACGAGATCACGAACCAGATCACCACCCAACAGATCACCCTCTCGCGGAAGCCTGACAGAGGAAATAGTACAAGAGATGCGGATCGAAAGAATTCTCAAGGCTCAAGACGAGGAAAAATGGATCGGTGATTTGAAGGCGTTTCTAAAGGGTGATCTGGAGAAGTTAAGCCAGAGTGAGGCAAAAGATTGTGCCAAGATCGCGTCTAACTACGAGATCGACGAAAATGATCTATTGTTTTACTATGTACAAGCTGATCAGGCCGATGCGGATTTGGACCGATCGGCCAGACTCGTGATCCCGGAGACTTTACAAGCTGATATCTTACACCATTATCATGTCAGTTTGGAGGGTGGCCACCAGGGCGTAGGACGAACGTACCACAGGATTCGTAAACATTTCCATTGGAGAGGATTATATCGAAGTATACAGAAGTTTGTTGGAGCATGTACGGATTGCGAAACTGGAAAAGGTATGCCAAATATCCGGGGAAGATCACCTGGGAATATTCAGGCAACCTACCCTTTCCAAGTGATCGCGATGGATCATATACCGTCCCTCCCAAAATCGTTCAAGGGCAATACCGAGTTGCTGATCTGGACTGATCTGTTCACGGGATTGGTGATCGCGAAAGCAGGATCTACTCGAACGGCTCAACAAGTCGCTTGCAGTTACGAAGAATGTGTGTTCCGACGGTTTGGAGCCAGTGAAGTGATCAGGCATGATCGTGAACCAGGTTTTATGGCCGAAGTGTTCCGATCTTTTAATCAGATGCTTGGCCAGAAACAGAGCGCAACCATGGCGTACCGTCCACAGGCGAATGGTAAAGCCGAACGGATGGTACAAACGTTGACCAGGGCTATCAAGATGTATGTCGCAGACTCCGCGCAACAAGATTGGGATGAATATGCAGAGAGACTGGTGTTTGCATTAAATTCCTCGTTTGATCGGATCAGGGGAGATACCCCATTCTATCTGGCATATGGTTGGGACCCCCGATCTACCATCGAGTCGGTGATCCCTGTCGGTTGCACACGAGGTCGAGATCGCGAAGCTCGTCGATGGCGTATGGGACTCCAACGTCACTACCAACACGCGCGGGAACAAGTCAACGAACGATTACGAAGGGCTATCCAAGAAAGAGCTGATCGGAACAATGATCAGGCCGATTCGCATAATATCGAGCCAGGATCAAGAGTTTGGCTTTACTTGGATCGTGTGAAAGAAGGATATGCCAAGAAGTTAGCACATTTGTGGCATGGACCGTTCCGTGTAGCCGAACTAATCGGTGATCATGCCGCTCGGCTGATTACCGCGGGTACTGATTATGGAATTTTCCCGATTGTTCACTTGTCGAAGTTAAAACTGGTCCGAGAATACCCTGATCGGCCTAAAACTGGGTTGTCATGTGACGATCAGGCAAGGTTTGATTTTGACGAGGCTCTCTTACCCGAAGATAGTTGGGAGAGAACGTTAGACCCGAACGAATTCGAGGTGGAGAAAGTTTTGGATACCCGATCAGGCAAGAAGACCCGTTTTGGCCGGACCCACCGTGAATATTTGGTTCGTTGGAAGGGTTATGACGATCCCGAGTGGATAGATGAGCGTGATCTGAACTGTGGAGCGTTACTGAGGGAATTCGAACGTGATCGGGTGAGAAGGAATCGATTTGAAGTGATGCAAACCCACGAAGAGGGTAACCAGGAATCTCAATAGCCTGGGTTGACACATTGTGACTGATCAGCAAATACGATGATCGGGCAAGTGGAGATCAGGGCGGTTGGACTGGTTCGGAAGAAACGGATGCATATACATACATATATTACTCAAGAATTATACCGGTAGGCATGAGAGTGATCGACCTACAAGATGGAAGTGTTAGTGAGACATGTACAAGATTTACGAAAGTGGAACGAGAAGATCATCAAGAAATGTCGTGATATATCAAGTTATTATGGAGAATGGAATAAAAGTTGGTTATCACGACGATCATGGACCATATTTAGTACGCAGGCGAGAGATCTTGTACCCTGGATGATCCATGGGACTCGATCGGAACTGGTTTCGCCAAGGCTCATGCTGATCGGTCCAGAGCAAGCAATCACGCAGTGTGGCGACTGGAGTTATGTGTCCATAACCGGGATACCAATCCCCGCCGTCAGCCTTGAGTCCTCGCGATCCCGCTCGACGAACAGTTAAATGCAGGACGCCAGGGAACAGGAAAACGTCCAGATCACACTCGCCGTGCCGAATTCCGTCGACGACATAGTCGCAGATCGTGGCCCAAGCAGCTCCGGCTTTGGTGCGACGACGCTTGCGAGCATGATAGTAATGCTCGATCCACGCGTCCTTACGCATCGCCGTCGTGATCGGGAAATGGTGAGTCGCCTCCCATATCGCTTGCACGTGTTCTTGGTAATATAACGCCAGGCGCCCCTGTAGCTCGACAAACCAAGGGCGATCAGGGAACGTCAGCCCGGGCATGGGTGCCAGGAGGGCATCCCAGGGTGCCGAATCGATCATAAGTTCGATCGCACTTCTGGTCAGCAACCTTGGTTGCCACTGCTTGTCCTTGGGTGCCGGCGATCTGATCGGGAAGATCCAGCCTGGCGGGCGGGACCACAAGCGAGGGACGCTTTTCTGCCGCACTTCGAGAACCCGAGGCGTCAGATCCCAGACCTGATCACCACTCCAAGGTTTCCGTGTAGCCATGTGAGCGGGAGTCGGCTTCCCCTGCATAACGACATACAGGTCCATGAACGACCGGTTCGGATCGTAGCTGTAGTCGTTCTCTTTGATCGACGACCGATCTGCAGGAATGAAGACGCCCGTAAAATTGGGCGGTGGAGCGATCACTGCCCCAGTGGTCGTCGGAGGAAGGTCAGGATCAGCTTGAGCCGGTGGTTCTTCCTCGAAATCGTCGTCATCGTCGCCATCTGACTCCAATAAAGTGACGGCCTGAGCCAGCGAATTCACCCCGGAATAACTTGGTGCTGGCGTACGGCGATCAGTGCTGCGCGATCGAGCCAGAACAGACAACGTCCTCTCGTCCAGATCGGTTGATTCGTCATCCGATTCGACCATAAGGCGTGATCGCTTGGCGAGACTCATCCTTTGCTTCGACGAGCTGGTCTGCTTACGCTTCCCAGAACTCGAGGCCGAAGGCGCTGGTCTTGGAGTCGCCGGTGGACGAGATTGAGATGACGCGGGAGCTTGTGAAGTGCTGATCACGGGCTGATCAGCACTACGAACAGGCAAGGAGGCGACGGAGGACGCGGGCGAAGGCGGGGCAAACGCAGGAGACTGCGGCGGTGTGCCAGATGGAGTGAACGGGCTGATCAGGCCGGGAAGTCGCTGCAAGGCCGTCCGGACTGATCCTGAATCTGGTTTGGTCCACCTATCCATGGTTTGCACCGCGAGACTTTTCAGGTCAGCGTTATGCTGAAGCCAGGCGTGATCATCAAGCTCTAGGGCTTCAAGTTTAACCCGAGCAAGATGGAGTCCGTGCCGGCAGTCTTCAGCAACTTTCCGACTCTCGCACAACTTCTTCTGTACATCGGTACGACCGATGCGAGAAAATCAAAAAAAAATCAGAAAGTTGTTTGGCCAAGAGCTGGACCTGTTCATCCGAGTAGCGAGTCTCGATCTCCCGACGTTCTACGTCCTCGGCAGTGCGGACCTTGTCACACAGCAGCTGATCACGGTTGAGACGGTGATCATCGATGCGTTGCAGATGATCTACCATCTCGAACATCGAGTCCTTCATCGCCTCAATACGTTCATCTGGAAATAAACACGGAGAGTCAAAAAACGGATTGCAAAAGAAGTGAACGAGATGAACGTACCCTGATCACGGATAGTGACAGCCATCGACTCGATCAGCGACCGTAAAGAGGCGACGGTGTCCGAGGGCTTGGAAAGTCGAAGGGCAGCGAGGTCAGCCGACAACTGATCACGCTCCATCGTCACACCCTGGAAGCGATCAGTCAGGTCCCGCAGTTCTTGGTCAAGCCGGTCATGATCTTTGCCAAGCCGGTCATGATCTAGCCGAAGAGCCGACAGCTGGGTAGCCAGATCAGCGGAATCACGTGCCGAGGTATCAGCCGCGATCCGACGATCGGATAACTCAGCCGTAAGTGCCCGGTTAGTATCGTACAGAGAAACCAACTCGGGAATGGCACTTCGGAGTTCCGATCGTAGCCGACAAGCCTCCACGGGCCCCAACGTGAATGGGCCCGATCCATCTATCAGGCGAGTGAGCTGCTCCAAGGAACGGAGAGGGCGATCTGACGAAGGTCGAGCAGGAAGACTCCAAGACGGTCGATATGAAGCGAGAGCAGTCGTCGGTCGGATGAGGCTGGTCGTGATCGGCGTAGAGGTCGTGATCGGGGCGATCGCAGGAGTAGCCGAGCTGGAGACGGAGGGCGAAGAAGCGATCGGGCGGGCAGCCGAAGAAGACGAAGAAGGAAGAGAAGATTGACTTGCGTCAGCCATGGTGATCACCAGAGAGGAAGTTCAAAAGTCAGTGAGTCGAACTGCAGTCGTTGTACGGCTACAGTTAGTCTCAGGGGAGGCTGTGGTGAAGCGATCGGAAAATATTGGGACTGAAGTGGACCACACATGGCCGTTGATTGGTGACGATAGAACACCCATCAACATATGACGGTTGATGGGTGGGAAAAGGTCGATCACGATCAAGAAGAAAAGGTGGTGGCCAACGGATATTTACGACGTGGAAGAATCAGCCAAGTATGGTCGTTAAGCCCAGTCCCAGGCACTGGCAGAATGATGGAGATCACGATCACGCTCGTTGTCACAGTCACTAAGTGGAGCTCTCGTGGATGTAATAAGAAAAAGTGAATGTCGACATGACATACCAAGGGCAGGTGACCAGCCGATCTCTGAATGGTATAGTGGTTGAAGCTGGCTATGATACGAAGTTACAGCCTGATCGGCCTGTCATGCCCGAAGAATGAAGATCAAATGATGAATGAAGATCGGGCAGGTGGATTAACAGGTGGCATGAGTGATGTGAACCTTTGGTTGGTCCGAAGATGATGTGATCAACGGCCTGATCGGTGTTGTATGGTTGCCCTGACAAGGTATAAAGATCGGAAGTGTGGTTTGGAAGATGAGTTGAGTCGTGATGATGATGACCCAGAGCGTTCCCGAGGTGATCAAGGGGTGATCAGCCTGATCACCACCTGATCACTTGGGTGATCACTATGTGGATCGTGATCAGGGCCGATCAGCCTCTGATCAGCGTTGATATGCAAGGGCAAGTGAGTTCTCGGTTTGGTCGGACTATATATGATGTGAACAAGTGCTGGAGAGCAGGTCTCAAGTGGTTTCAAGGTCGTTTGTTGAAGATCAGGATGGGTTGAGAATCTTCTGAAGAGTCGGGCCATGATCAGGGAAGAATCGGTACAGGTCAGTTTGAAGGTGCAGCCAGGATGGGCAAGAGAGTGTTACGCAACCGTGCGACGAAGTAAATAGGTTCGAAGTAAAGG
>MIQA02020687.1:0-17627 GCA_001887855.2 Sclerospora graminicola | reverse complement strand
CCATCCCCAGGACAGACAAGATGGACTCTCGTACATTCAAAGGAGCTTGCAAGAGAGGATCGGCCTGGCTTCGAGTCGTTTCGAGCTGGTCTTGTAGTTCACACAACAAGGACCTAAAACGATCCTCCTTATCCAGCATGGTAGTGCAAACACGGTCAGCCCGAGCCAGCATGGCATGGGCGTCGAAATTTTCTCGACGGGCCCGGTAGAGCTCAGACCGCAGCTCCTGTTGCCGGGAGGTAGTTTCCTGCAGCTGCTGCTCCAGATCAGAGATTTGGCGGAGGGCTTGAACGTGGGAGTCGCGCAGGTGGTTTCGGGTGTCCCGCACTTTATCTAGCTTGTGGGACACCTGGCGGAGTCGGGCACGAAGGTGCAAAAGTTCTCGGGACATGTCAGGGATCTCAGCGGACTGCTGCTTCAGTTGTTTCAGCTGTTGGACTGCGGAGTGACAAGGACATGGAGACTGTAAGCGACTGGGTTACAACACAAGAGGAGAAGAGGCACTTACGCTGAAGCTTTGATCGGTGAACCAACTCCTGATTGGCAGTCCGGAGGGGCTCAACGACGTCTGCCAGCATGCGGAGACGGTTTCTCTCTTCCGCCAGGACGGCGACTTGGCCCTCGAGATCGGACACCTGTTTCTGAAGATCACTTGGTCCCGGAGAAGGTCTCCGAACGGCAGCTTCATCGACCCGGCGGTTAGTAGCGGCGAGTTGTTGGACCAAGTCGGCTTGGATGTGCTCCAAGCTATCTACCTGGGCGGTCAACGCCTCCAGCCTTTTCTCCATCCCCGCCGTTTCGGAGACGGAGGCGGATGGCGCGGCGGCCCGTTGCAGGGCGTCCGTAAGCTGACCCACAATTGCCCTGAGGCGGGTTACTTCGCCCTCCGCTTTTTGACGACTGAGTTTCAGCTCAGCAATTCGGGGGTCCATGCGGTCCAGCATCGCACAAGAGGTCTTGAAACTCTGAGACAGAACCTCATAGTCAGCCCGACAGGATTGAAGCTCCTCCTGAAGGGAAGAGAGAGCGGTTTTCGATCTGTCCCGGTCGCCACAAGCCTGACCGTGAACGCGGAGCGCAGTCTCAGCGTCGGCAGTCGATAACACCAGATCGGGAGTACGGGACGATTTCGGCGGTTTTGCGACTTCCACCCCGCTGGCGGGCGAGTCGTCGTCCACGAGAACGAGACGACAAACGTTGTCCTTGTCGATTTGCAAAACTGGAAATATATCAAGATAAAGTCAACATCTGTGGGCGTGCTTGGCAGCCGGTGGGGAGACCGACCGGGTTCACGAAAATCGTTATAAATTAGTGGGATGACGTACCAAAGCGGGGCATGGATAAGCAGGATTAGATCAACTGGGTTCGGGTGAGATCGTGCCTCAACCGTTGCGCGGCTGTGACGCGACTCAGGGGCGGCTGTGGTAAACTGACTTATGAATTAATGTGAAGTACTTTCCAGAGGGCGCATTCTGATTGGCAGAAATGTGGACCAAGGGCGTAGGCGCCGGATAGCCGTCGCCGAGCACATCTACGAGTGGCCGGACGGCGCCAGGCCTGGAATAAGGCCGGACGAACGCGACTGAAGACGTGGATTGTTGCGCTAGCGGGCTAAGCGGACGGAACGACCGCGGATGCTAGACGGCCGAGGGGCGGATGGCAGACGGCTGAGGGGCGGATTAGTGGCGGATTGGTTTGGAAGGTATGAGCGAAAGGGGGCCTGAAGGAGGATGAGTGTTCCCGTGGATGAAGGAGGCACCCGGATCGGATGAGAAGCTGCCAAGGAAGTGCTAGCGTCAGCGGCCAGGGAGCTCAGATGGATGGCCATCCGGCCGAGCCGGCCGGGTACAATGTACCAGTCGGACTGGTACCAGATAGGTTCGGTGTACCGGCCGGGCTGGTACCATCTGGGGTTGGTGTACCGGCCAGGCGGATACACAAGAATCGGAGTTAACCGGGCTACTTCGGGTAAGACACATGACTGGTCAGCCGGGCTATTTGGGGTAGGTTACACAAAAGAGAGTATTGGATATAGGGATAAATCAGTATACGTTTCGCTTTCTTAGACACAAGTCGCTTTTATTGGTTCACAGCGGAGGGCTAACAAGGTCCCCTCTTGCTGCTATTGGTTTGCCCGGGGAAGGTTAAGGTAACCCACCGGAAGTCCCCTGACCGGGAGTCGCGGCGTTTTCGTATACTCACCTCAAGTCGCCCGTGTTTTGAACACGGTATTAAGTATTGGGAAGTGGTGACATTTTGGCCTTCTGTGGAAGAGTGTGGAGTTATATTTGGATTCCCCTTTACATACACGTTTGGATTCACCCTTCATTATTATTGGTTTAGCTGGCCGATCGATTATTCTCGGTCCAGCCGGCAGTATACAAAGTTCAAGTATATTGCCAGTCGAGCTCCCCGGTGACGATTCCCGCCCAGGAGCTACCCCTAGTCCTAACCCTCATCTCCCTATTCGACGGATTTACACTTTTCGCCCTAGGGTCCACCAAGAGAGCAAAACCAGCCAGTACTGACGGGTACACAAGGTGAGCTTTCAACATGCAACATCCGAGTAGTCACGATCAAGCGGATGGAAGTGACCGATCCAGCCGGCCGGATGCCGGATCGGATCATGACTCGGATGGACGGAGTACCCCCTCCGACAGTCGTCTTGACCCCCCGTAGGTGTTCGCGTCTCAGGAAGAATTTCTGAGAGCGACTACACCACACTTGTTTATAGAGGAAATGACGAAATTGGACCGAATTTGCTTTTGTTCCAATTTTTTTTGCCGAAATAAGACTGGAAAAGGTGTACTTAAACTTTTATGAAGCCCACTACTGTAGTCCGTCCAATACAACGAGTGAGTATTCGCCAAAAGTTCTGCTTGCGAAAAATATACACGAAGGTGCTGTTGTTTTCTCTTTAGCTTATGGAGCGGTAGCGCTACCCGTTTTGATGGCGAAATTTCTAGCTACAGTGGAAACGACAGAAGTCGAACTTGCGAGACGTCGTATTGATCACCAGCACTGGCAGATATCGTTTGACAACTCGTCGGTGTAATTTTGTGGTGTGCGTAGATTAAATCGAATTCTCCACGCAATCCTTAAGTGGGACGTATTGTATTTTCGCTGAAGCGACCAAGAAATTACGGATGTAGAGGTGAACATATTCTTGGGGAGACAAGTCTACTTTGATGAGGGTCCGATCGTGACAAGGTTTAAATGTTTTTCTCACCAAGGTGAGGATGCTGAACGCCATAAAAGAGCTTAGCCAACCTTCGGCTCATTTTAGCTGACGCTCGATTCATTCTCTCCATGATAAAGTTGAGTGTAGACATCCTGCGATATGTAACGTTTGCTCGCGACCGATGCGTCATCGGTGATGACCGAGTTCAAGCTCAAAGAAGCTCGAGGGTTATTGATCTCAGCTAATGACTTATACGTTTTGATTTGCTGAAAAAATTCTTAACAAGTGAAGACAGGAAGCTAACGAGGCGAACAATCTCCAGATGGCGTGCGTTATTCATTCATACCTTGTCATATACATCTAGGCTTGCGCATTTCGAATACGAAGATCAGAAAGTATCAGACATACTTGGTTCCATTGCATACGTCCACAATTGGCATTGTTTCGGGGTGAAACTAGTTACTGACAGTAATGGAACCTGTAATCTCTCAGCTAAAGAGCGACTACTTCATTGGCTTCAGGCACAAAGTATTGATACAACTAATGTAGGTAAGAATTCACTTAATAAGTCCTTGAAGGACGGCCACTATAGTTGAAAGTCGGAATGCTTAAATGGTGACCACTTATAAAATGATCCAGAAACAGAGGGAATTCGCTCCTCCATACAAAAATACAGTGTGCTGATTGGTGCAGACATTTGTGGGTTTAGATACATAATTTGTGCCAGTTAGGGGAGTTCTCAAATGGGAGGTGTGACTGTAGAGGGCATCGTCGAACTCGCGAAACCCGATTTTGATCGAAAAAGCAGATCCTTTTGAGACGGCAAATAGAATTTGAAAATAGCATTTTTGCCGAACATAGCCTTAGTGGTCGAAAATCGCGGAATTAACAAGTTTTTTTTACCTCAAACTATTTGCACGTTGATGATTTGGTTGGCGCTCGATGTAAGCTGTTCAAGCTGGGGCACTTCAAACTTCGACAAATATACCAGCTGTGGATTCAGGATTACATAACTGACTACACTTTGGGTGCCTTAGCTCTCCTTTGCAAGCCAAGCGGGCGCTTTGTCATATTTCAATACGACACGAAAATGATTTCGGCGGACACGTCAACAAATTCGCTTATGCGTGCAATTACGTCTCGCCGTCAGCTGGAGGCTATTACATTGGACGACATGAATAATCTGCAGAAATACATTGGAAGTGCGTTGGAAATTAGTCTGCAGAACCTGCCCACCTCTGGAGTAGCCAATGTGGTGGAGCCGATTTCCAAATCCAATACCGATGTTCTTGGTGGAACCCCCGGATTCTCACTGGCCCAGACGACCAATTATCGGAGGGTGTACTCTGCGAATCCTGGTCGATCTCTTGATCGGACAAGTCACCACTAGAATGACTGGTCCGATCTTCCCGGTCTTCCGACCGGTCACCATGCACGACCAAATCCAATTTTAACTTCATCTCACCTTGTGTACTCATTGGTTCACGGTTGGTTACACTCACTTAGGTGGACTCTAGATGAAATAGATCTCCCCGACAGGGGTGTTCTCCGGTGACCAGAGGACGGATTAAGAGTGGTACCGTGTATAAAGTACCGTAAAGGTCGGGTCGGGATACTTCAACCGACCGGACCAGCCAATAACGAGAGATAACCAATAACCACTTAAAAATGAGTAAAACACGATATAAATCACGATCTTCCACAGTAAAACCACTGAGTTATCTCCACAACCTTTCCACTTAGAAAACGAGTTTATAACACGTGGACGTGAGGGGTGAAGATAGAATAGTCTAATGCAATCCCTTCGGGGGGCTTCCGGTGAGCCAAAATGCGTCTATGCGCGTTTCAACCAGGAATAAGCTGAGCTACAGGGGGCCTTGTTGACCCTGTGCTTTCAATGACCGCCGAGACGTGGCAGAGCCCAGATTTTGCTTAGGGGGTAAATTTAAGCCTATTATTAAAAATATAAAGATCCAATACTATGTGTACCTTACACCAACCTATGTGACTTACCTAATATTCCGATCTTGATCATCCCATCACATAATTGACCAACATCGTCTTCAACCAGTTCTCAAAACCATCCGACCATCATTGTTGCCTTTATAATTCTTCACGGTCGGGTCACCTCCGCTAACCCGGGCTTGACCGGCTTCAGAAATTGACTTTTGAGCCTGGTTCAGGAGTCGACTTCTTGCTGTCGGCTTCTCGGCCGACTTCTGTAGTCGACTTCGACCCGATCGGGGACCTTTCCAGATAACCCACGCTATTTATTATGGTCCCTTTCAAATTCCTTCAACTCCACTTGTGTTTTCCATCGACCGCAATGCCTTGAGAGCTGGACCAGCAGGTTAAACAAATCAAGCATATCCATTAGCCAGTCTAACCGCTCGAATCATCGATATCCAGCCAGCTGTAATCCATATTGGTGGATGTATTCTTGTCGATATTCGGCTCTTGAGTCAACCCGGTCTAGTATCCAAACGTCTATAGGCGGTCGTACGACTTGACCTATTCAACGTAAGGCCTCAAGGCGTTTGGCAGAATCGCGGGTCTGGCAATCAGCGACCGCGGCCAGGTGAGATAGCGACTGCAGGTTTTCGATATCGCGCGCCCGTCGTTCAAATTCGAGGTATTGGGCAGCCATTTGGGCCTGGAGTGTCTGACCTGTCGTAGACAGCGAGGTCAGCTCAATGACCATTTCCTGCAGACCCTCCTGTAGACGACCAGCATCCACGGCAGCCAAGAAAATCGGGCCAACCTCCACCATCAAAAGTGCAAGTTACTGGAGACGATGAAGAGATCGACCCGAGACGGACCAGGTAACGATCGAGGCCGGACAAGGGTTAACCACAGATGGTGCGACCGCTGTCACTGAAGTGGCCGAGCGTACACGAAGCGAAAGCGAGGAAGAGTCCGTCAAGAGATCAGGCGAAGGAGTCATTAACGTGTCGGGAGAAGGGGTTGAACCAGTCGTGATCGTGAGCGGGAAAAAGCTAATATGATCGCAGCCGTTGTGCGTCTGCGATCAGGATCAGGGGCAGCTGTGGTGAAGCGGATTCCAAAGATGTGAATATGAGTGGCCCATACCTCTACGCTGATTGGATGGTCGCGAGATCAGCCATTACGGATGGACAGGAAGTGACAGTTGATATGTGGGACATGTCGACCCAACGTCGACCGGTACGCATAATAATGGGTTCAAGTGGAAAGTATGAAGAAAAGTATGGGAGTCGCCGTTGCTACGACAAATCATGGGTTATTACATTGGAGTATAAAAGAATCCGGTGGCAACAAGACAAGATACCAACCTAGAACCTGTTAAAGGGTACATCGAGGGTCGGGGGGGGGAGTCGGACTCCACAAAGAGGCGTGTACAAGACACGGATATACGATCTACAAGAAAAAGGAAACCTAACTCGAAGTACACGGACTACGTGCAAGTGTATCATGGGACGTACATGTGGTGTAGTCGCTCTCAGAAATTCCTTCTGAGATGCGAACACCCACGGGGGGATCAGATGACTGACTTTCAGAGGGGGTACTCCGTCCATCCAGGTCTTGATTCGTGCCAGCATCCAGCCGGCTGGATCGGTCACTCCCATCACCTAGGTCGTGACGACTTGGATGATCCATGTTCGTAAAGCTCACCTTGTGTACCCGTCAGCACTGCGGTTACGCTCTCTTGGTGGACCCTAGGGCGAAAAGTAAAATTCCTTCGAATAGGGGGACGATTGTTAGGACTAGGGTTGCTCTTGGGCGGGAATCCTCACCGGGGAGCAGAATTGGCGTTATACTTGAAGTTTGTATACCGCAACGGCTGGACCGAGAATAATCGATCGGCCAGCTAAACCAAAGATAATAAAGGGGTGAATCCAATCTTGTTTGTAATAGGGATCCAAATAACACTCCACAATCTTCCAGAGTAGGCCAAAACGTTATCACGCTTTCCAATAGAGATAAACCGTGTTCAAAACACGGGCAACTTGAGTTGAGTATATGATACGCGACAACTCCCGGTCAGGGAACTTCCGGTGGGTTCCTTTTAACATTCCCCGGGCAAACCAATAGCAGCAAGAGGGGACCTTGTTAGCCCTCTGTTGTGAACTAATGAAAACGGTTTGCGTCTTAGAAAGCGAAGCGTAACGTATTGCAGCAAATTATGAGCGCAAATTTGGTGTCTTAGCTTTTTCGCAATAATTTCATAGCGAATGCATGGATTTGGACGGTTAAAACACCAATGAAAAGCCGATTTACGTTTCCAGAAGATGGAATAATCGAAAACCCTAGCCAATCACGTCATTTTTCTCTAGAGCGGTTCAAACTCTGAAATCCGGTTATTTCCGACATCAGTTTATGGGCGGGGCCACTATTCACGAGGTGGTTCACTATTTGGATCAATTTTGCGCAGACCAGACAAAAAACATAAGGATTTTGCACAGACGAGACAAAAATATATGGATACATAAAATTATTTTGCTTCTACCGTGTTCTGTGGATCCCTCATCGAGCTTTTTTCCCTGCTTCTTCTACTAAAACCCATTTTAACTTTATAAGTTGTTATGAAGAGAGAACCATACAATAATAGCAGAAGGACTGCTATCACCCTTTTGAACGTGTACTGACTTGAGCTATTTCTTCTTGCTTGCTAATTAGAATACTAACTTTTTTAATTGCTGGCCTGCATATGCATTATCTTCAATTGTAAATCAACCTAAAAGGAAAAATAAATATCCCAATTAAAACTGAGCGCTACACGGGCGCCGAAGCTAATTGATTATTGCCAATTAGCCTTGATTGAGGTACCGATTTAGGCGCTTCTTCATATTATTAAGATCGTTACGTAGCCTGCTGGCGAAGCGAAATGCATTTAATGAGAAGTATGTCAGATATCTTTCCTATTTCGTTTTTGAGTACATACCTCATCTACCTCATCTACATCTCAACATCATCTACATTAACATTACTATCTAAGCGCCGTTTTCGTCTAAATCCTCTACACTAGTACTAAATTAACGCACCGTCAAAAGCGCCATAAACTGCTGCGTCAAAAATCCCGCCAATCATCAGCTGCGATTTGTTAAGGTGAATGATGATTGGACAATCTCGTTTTTTTGCGCTCATAAACTGATGTCGCTTATAATCTGCTCCTAGATCCAATACAATCTTTTGTGTAACCAACCCAAAATAGCCTGGCTGGATAGTTATGTGACTTACCTGAAATAGCCCAGTCAGCTCAACTTGGATGCCTTTGTGTACCGCACACCAACCATCCAGCTCAACCTAGATATCCCTTTGTGTACCGTACACCACCCATCCAGCTCAACCTGGAAATACCCCTTTGTGTACCGAACACCAACCATCCGGCTCAACCTGGATACTCCTTTCTGTACCGTACACCAAATATCCAGCTCGTCCTGAATAGCCATCCATCTCGACCTGGACACACCTGGCCGCCGACTTCGATTCTCCTTTAGCAGTCAAGCATCCATCTTCGGCGTCCCATGCGGATTCTACAGGGGCATAGTCTCTCTCAGGGCCCTTCATATGCCAATCCTTTAGCCGATCCGCCCCTTGGCCACTTATATCCACCATCGACGGCCATCCAGCTCCACCTGATCTGGCCGGCTAACTTCTGGCTGACCCGGTTCTGAGTCCCTTGATCACGCCCATCTGGCTCGACTCCATGCCTTGCACCGACCTGCCGCTTGTGAATACACCGGCAGCTGCCATCCTGCATCCGTGCTCTTGGCTAGTATTTTCTGCCAATCAGAAGGTAGCCTCGGCCAAGTGTATTTCACACCTGGCCGTTAATTCATTCCCAAGTCGCTTCACCACAGCCGCCCCTGAGTCTTGTCGCAGCCGCACAACGGTTGGAGCACGATCTCACCTGACACAAGTCTTTCAACCCTTTTCACCAATGCCCCGATTTGGTAAGTCATCTGCCCAATTTTCTGACGGTCTCCATTAAGCTGGTCCACAAGCTGGTCTGAGGTCTCATCCGTCTGTTCTGACCATCTCTTGATATATTTCCAGTTCTGCAAGTCGACGAAGATAACATCTGTCGAGTTACCCTGGTGGGCGATGACTCGCCTTCTAGCGGGGTGGAAATCGCGGGGCCGCCGGATTCTTCCCGTATTCCTGGCCTGGTGTTATCACGGTGAAGTCTATATCCAACTCGGGTTTTGGCTAAATCCAACTTTTGAGTCATCAGGTTAGGGTCGCCAAAACTTGTACCTCTTTCCCACAAACGTACCCGTTACATGGTACACGTTATTATTGAACCACGGAGCACGCTGATGTCACGCCACCGGCTCCACTCTTCGATCTCGTGGCTAGGCCATACTTTGCACGTCTAAGCTCACGATTGGCAAGCTCTTCGTGTCGGCGACGAGTTTACTCCAGGATTGTTGCCTCAATGACAATAAAACGAAAGCAGAGGCAAGAGCACTGCTCTGATCCGGTTAAAGCTAAACGTATTTCAGGATCATATCCAATAAATGTGTGGTGGAGCCGATTTCCAAATCCATGACCGAAGTCTTGGGCGGAATCCGGATACCCACTGACCCGG
Source organism: Sclerospora graminicola (assembly GCA_001887855.2). Classification (NCBI taxonomy): domain Eukaryota; phylum Oomycota; class Peronosporomycetes; order Peronosporales; family Peronosporaceae; genus Sclerospora; species Sclerospora graminicola. Next base: position 7,875 of record MIQA02020687.1, on the reverse strand, counting down.
ACGACCAACTATCGGAGGGGGTACTCCGTCGATCCTGATCAGCATCAGAATCAGATGAATCACCATTGTGGTGACTGATCTGATCCTCCCGGTCATCTGGCCGGTCTTCATGCGCGTCAGGATCTATGTTTAACTTCATCTCACCTTGTGTACCCGTTGATCGGGGGTGGTTACACTCACTTAGGTGGACTCGGTGACGAAAACGATGATCTTGATCAGGTCGGAGGGGATGCCCTTCTCGAGACGGGGGGTGTCCTCGGGTGGAAATCTTCACCGGAAAACGGGTTGGGGTCGATACTTAGTCAGTATCTAGGCACTGATCAGGAAAGTTCGTCTGATCAGGCCAGCCAATAGAAGAGAGATATATAACGAAACCAAGAAAACGCGATCAAACCACGATCTTCCACAGTAATCCACAAACGTTATCACCACAAAACCTTTTCCAACATTATTAACGTGTTCCAAACACGTGCGCGTTGAGGGTGCCTAAAACAAACCCGTCGGGGATTTTCCGGTAAGCCAAAATGCGTCTAAGCGCGTCTTAACCGGGAATTAGTTGAGCAAGAGGGGACGAATCAACCCTGTGCTCCCAATGACCGCAACACGTGGCAGAGCGACTCTTTGCTTTAGGGTGAAAATCAAAACCTGTTATTATATATGCAATGTCCTATACCTGTGTACCGTACATCAACTCATGCCTGACCTATACTTCGAACCTATTTACTTCGTGGCACGGTTGCGTAACACCACCTTGCCCATCCTGGCCGCACCTTCAAGCTGATCTGTACCACGTCTGCCCTGATCACGACCCGACTCTTCGAAAGATCTTCAACCCGTCCCGATCTTCGACAAACGACCTTGAAACCACTTGGGATCTGCTCTTCTGACACCTGTCCACTTCATATTCCGCCCGACTAAACCGAGAACTTTACTTGCCTTTGCATCTGAACGCTGATCAGAGGCTGATCAGCCCTGATCACGATCGGCATAGTGATCAAGCGAGTGATCAGGTGGTGATCAGGCCGATCAGCCCTTGATCACCTCGGGAACGCTCTGGGTCATCATCATCACGACTCAATTCATCTTCTAAGCCATACTTCCGACCTTTATATCCCGTCAGGACAACCATATAACTCCGATCTCGGCTGATCAGGCCTGATCAGGCCTTGCCACGTCATCTTCGGACAAACCATAGGTTATCATCACTCACACAACCTGTCACTCCACATGCCCGACTTCATTCCACATCTAATCTTCATTGCTCGGGCATAATAAGCTGATCAGGCCGTAACTTCGTGTCATGATCAACTTCAATCACTATACCATTCATAGATCGGCTGGACGCCTGCCCTTGACACGTCATGTCAACAGTTACTCCTTTCTTATTACATCCACGGGAACTCCACTTAGTAACTGTAATAACGATCGTGATCGTGATCTCCATCGTTCCATCAGTGTCTGGGACTGGGCTTAACGACAGTACTTGGCTGATTTCTTCACATCGTGAATACCCGTTGTCCGCCATCTTTTCCTCTTAACCGTGATCAACCTTTTCCCACCCATCAACCGTCATATGTTGATGGGTGTTCTATCGTCACCAATCAAACGGCCATGTGTGGTCCACTTCAGTCTCAATATTTACCGATCGCTTTACCACAAATGTATTGCGATCTTCTGCGGAGTGTTTTGAAGTAAATGAACAGGTTCAGCTTCTAGGGCGTCGACGATACGCCAGGTACGGTTGATAGAGATCTTTCAATATAACTACAAGAAAGAAGGGTTCGTCGATTGATGTATTGTTTTAGTATTTCTAACACAAGGTGATTGGGTCAGTGTCTACCTCGTACTATGCTCGGCAATGCAAAAGATGTATGGTAAGATTTCATTTTAGCAAGATTCCTTCTCGTTTTGTAGCTTCTCAATTTTATCGTTTCGTGTAGATACTCGACTCGTTCGTTGTGTTAAAATAGAAAGAATTGCATCCCTTGGGAATGTTTACTTGTGCAGAGTAAACATTCACAAAGGAATACACGAAGAATTGCATCCGTTGTGAATTTTTACTTCTTACACAAGTAAACATTCCCATATCTCCTCTCTCTAAACATAACGAACGAGTCAAGTGTCTACACGAAACGATAAACTGAGAGATACATAATGAGCAACGTGTAAAAAGTTAAGATATCAATTTTTTGGGTGGAACTACACTTTTTGGTCCTAACCATTTTTGGCAACCCTACCATTTTTTGGGTTAAAGTACACTGTTTTGGCCCTAACCATTCTTGGCGACCCTAACCCTTGGTGACCCAAAAGTTGGATTTAGCCAAAACGCGAGTTGAATATAGACTTCCCCTGTTATCACCGACTGACATTGATACGGCGCTCAGCATTCATGGTCAGCTCTGCGGTGACCGGGAAAGGTTACTGGGCACTATTTCCTCCCTTTAGGCCGATCTTCGATCCAGTCAGGCCGAATCCGAAATTCTAGCGCATCGATGTGCGACTCTCTGTGCGATGCTGGATCGCACTGAACCTCGAATTTACGAGATAATGCATAGCCGCCATGAGGCCACGAATGAAGTAACCCGTCTTCGGGCCATTGCAGGCCAGCTTATTGACGCACTACAAAAGGCCGCTGCACTCTCTGCCCCTCCTCCGAAGTGGCAGAGCTGGGAAAACGAGTGGAGGTGCTGATGGGCCAAGTGGATAGCCTGGAGCATATCCAGGTGGATTTGGCCAAGCCCTCGCTTTGACATACCGCCAAGCCGACGAAGCTACCGCCCGGAAATCCTCCTTGGAACCGAGTGGTCTTCGGCGTCAGGTGGCTGATCTCGAGGACCAGGTCGTCAGTCTGACAAAGGAGAGGGGTCGTCTTCATTTACTGGCGGACATCGTCGAGCCTCTTTGATATCATGACGCTTGTGACGAGTTGGCATGGGCCGACCTTGCCTACACCACCTTGCTGGAGAAGGAGGATCGGTTCAGGTCTCTTTTATGTGAACTGCAAGCCGGCTCGAAGAGACTCGGATCCAGACTGCCACTGTCGTATAGGCTCCTCCGCGTGTGCAAGAGGTCATTTTGGATGTCTTGAGTATGGTAGATCAATGGAAAGTCTCTCCGCCACATAGGTCTCAGTCGTCTGGCTGGCAGGACGGAAACCGGTTAAGCGTCCAGCCAGCTCCGATCCGTTTTTCGGCCGGCTCCGATCCGTCTTCGGTCAGCCCCAAACGGAGGAAAGGGGGGGGGGCTTCTCTCCTGCACCAATGTTATTTGGCCGATACGGCCAGTGATCTGGAGCTTGAATCGGCCAGTGATTCGGATTCACCCGCAATGAAGGCAGCCGCAGTATCCACGGTCACTTCTTCGGCGCAACCTGGCTCAACACCTAACTCACCATCCGGCTTGGGAGCTGCCTCGCCGTCCGGATCGGGAGCTGCCTCGCCGTCCGGATCGGGAGCTGACTCGCCATCCGGCTCAAAAGATGGCTCACCATCCGGTTCGGATGCTGGTTCAGATCCGTCCTCCAGTGAATTCAAATACGATAATAACGAAAGCGAGGACTATCACAACCGGTTGATGTCTGCCGCATTGTCCCGCTCTCGCGCGGACACCAGGCGTCGCCTTTTGCATTCTAGTGACCGAGCTGACCCTTCTCCGGCTTCCAATCGGGTCATTGATTTACAGACCCCATCGCCGGCTGGCTTTGACTCCGGAGAGTACGAACCTACTCATCTGCCCCTGCCTCCCAACGCTAGCCTCACTTTGACCTTCAGGGACACCCCCAATTCCGAGATAGTTAGCGGTTCCCCGAAATCTAGGAAGAAGACCGAGACGGGGAACGAAGAAGCTGAAAAGGGGGAAAATGAGGAGGAGGAGGAGGAGGAGGAAGAAAAGAAAGAGGAGGACGACAACCCAGATCAGTGGCTGCCCCTTAACCTGAAAGAACTCAAAGACTCCTCCTCCCAAGCTCAAGCCAAACTCGGCTTCCAGCTCCATCAGGAGCCCGTTCCGGAGACCGACCCATTCGACCGGCAGCCAGGCCCAAGATCCGACGGAGCTCTTCTGCTCCTGCGCCGCCTCTTCCAAAGCTTCCGCTTCGTGTTTACCTGGTGGACGCTTCATCAGGGAGGCGGATCGGCCAGACATTCAGCCTGGGCCGGTCGAGCAGCTGATAAACTTTAGTCTCACCGATGTTACCAGTTCAAGACTTGCTCACTCCTTATCCCGTCCCCTTTTCTGGATATTTCCTCCTTCTCTCAAGTCGCCTCCACTGTCAGCTTGGTGCCCCGGCTTGGTGAAATCAGGTGCGGTTGATGAGCTAATGAAGACTAGGCCTTGGGAAATTTTGGCCACTGAGATGCCAGATATGGGGGATCCGTCTTACCCGTGGTTCACCAGCTTTCGAGCGCAGTACCGGGAGTTCGTTTCGGCCCACGCCCAGTCCATTTGGGAGTCCTTCCATTTTTTGTTCATTTCGGCGGAAGATCGACGAACCGATCTATCCCTCAAAACTTATTTCGCCGCCAGAAAGAATCGGCGTGGTCGGGCTATAGATGCATGGGTCTGTTTGTGTACGTTTGTCTTGGAGGGCATCAGATGCCGTGCCTGTAACCTGGACCTGTTCCTCTCCCCTTTTATGCTCCATCTGGCGAACCGAAAGTTGAAAAGAGGGAGGAGTCGGCAGAGGGCGGAACGTGGTATCCTGGCCTAGGTGTCCCGGACCAGACTACCTCCCTTTCCGGATCTTTGGAATATATTAACCGACAGAATCCTTGGCGCAATCAATACCGTAACCGGCCCTCCGATCATCCTGGATTTCGAGTGTCCCGGCTCCGCAACAAGTATGATCGCCTATAGTGAGGAGCAACCTGACTCGTTTAATTCGTTTTCCTTTCTGTTTCCAATTTAATATATCCGTCAATCCACTTTTGTCGCTTATTCCACCCTTCGTTTGTCCAACCCCTCTTTCTGTATCGGCTACTAACCCGGGCTGGTTAATACCCGATCGGCTGGAAGGTTCCTCTAGAGGGACTTCCCGTCGCCATAGGGTGGCTCCTGATACAGCTGGGTCTGAATATCCGTTTCCCAATTCTGGTCGTCAAGCTCTTCTTCTCCAAACTGGTTGGATTTATGTGGGTGGATTCCGCACTTGGCCGATCCCATTATTTTCGGCAACCTGTTCATTTCCGCCAGTTCACCTAACACAACTGGATCCGAAACTGTGATGCCGATCTGATCTCGCATGGCCCATGTGGCCAGATGGTCTGCGCTATTGTTCCATTCTCTTTTGACATATAGCAATTCGTGCTCCGGCCATTTTCTCAGGGCTGACATAACCCGATCATTCAATAGCCTTAGTCAGGGGAGGGGTCTTGCAGTCTATCTCCCCAGTGATTTGTCGGATCACCAGATTGGAGCCACCACAAATGATAATCCGCCCCTGCGTCTGGCCGGCCTGCAAATCTAGGCAAAGCAGCAATCCTCGGTATTCCGACTCGTTCACAGTTATACAAGGCGTGAAATCCGATGCAGGGCCGACCACTTTTCACTCGGGCAGCTTCCACAAGATGGCACTATAGGCACCCACTCCCTTCTTGACGCTCGCCGACCCGTCAAAGCTCAGAACCATCAGCTCCTCCGCCGGTCCTACTGTCGGTGGCGGGAGTGTGATGGATTGTCGTGGCTGCTTTCGGGGCGCTATTGCTATGAGCGCTTCCTCCGCGTCTGCCCTTGGAGTGATGCCAATATCGCCTTTTCTCCTTTAGTGCACTTGATCACTTCTAAGGACCACTGTTACAACAATGCAGCCAATCTACCCAGCCGGCCATCATTTCCATTTGTCGTTAAAAGCCATGACAGGGTTGACCGTCTGGATAACACTTTAATAGGGCGAGACACCAACATCGTGTAACACACATCCAGAATCCGTATTAAAGCCAAAACCTCTATATCCACTAGCACATAGTTCACTTTGTTAGCCTTCAGAGTTCGGCAGGTGAACATCACAGGACAATACACTCCACCATGATCCTGCACTAGGGCAGCTGAGATAGCCCACTTGTTAGCATAGATGATGACCACAGGCACGTTATAAAAGTGCCTCAGAACCGGTGTGGTCGCCAACTTTGCTTTCAGCATACCGAAAGCCACCAACACTCAGGTCATGTGGTCGTCCGACCGGGCCGCATTGGAGTTGAGGAGCCGGCTGCCTGCTTGGGCGGACGGGGCCAGCTCGTCATTGGCCGAAATAGTTGTCCCGATCAGCATAACATTGGCTGATATTGTTGGCCCGGTCAGCATCTCTCCTTGCCAATCCTGCTCTCCCAGCTTGTGTCAATCCACCTCCCGTAACTCGTATAAAACAGCAGCTTAGACCGCGAAGTCCTCAATGAAACGACTGTAGTAGTTTATAAGCAGCCCAAAAAGGATTGCATGACCTTCAATGACCGCGGGAAAGGCAGATTGCTCAAAGACTCCAGATCTTTCGGATTGGCTTCGAGTCCAGCAATCAAACCCTGGTAACCCAAATAAGTCACTTTAGGTTTTCCCCAGAAACTTTTCACCACACTCGATACTGAAGCATTTCGATCCGGAGAAGATTCCCGTGGTGATTCTATACGCCAGTAAATGGGCAATATCGGCCGCACTGGCCCAAGATCACGACGGAAGACGTTCACAAGCCGAACATTAAAACCGAACGAAGTCAACTACGGTATTGTGGATAAAGAAGTGCTGGCATTATTACGTATATTGGATGTCTGTTACTCTATTCTGGTGACTAGATCGATCAAGGTATTGTCTAGGCGATCTAGGCTGGCTTGGTTATTGTCCGCGAACGGGTTAGACGGAAGACTGGGGCGATGGGCAGCGCTGTTATCTCAGTGGAACTTGGAGATCATCAAATGCACCAAGGGTGAAGAAGAAATTCTCGGTACGACAATCACAATCGGTGATGCCCACTGCGATGTTGAAGGTCGGATGTTTTTTGTACTCAACAAGCCCTTGATCAAATCGGATAACTTTTCCCGGTATTGAGGTGCAACTTTGCGACAACGTTGAGCGATTGGTCTCGCATTTCCCACGTCTATATCACAAACAGCTCCGTAAGCGGCTGGGGGTAGGGCGTTACCCTTCCCCATCAGTAAATGGCGCCTTTTCCAGATGATCTTCTTTAACTGATCGATCTGCTCGGGAGTGTTCACTTCGGGATCACTGACCTGTAGATCTTCCATGGTGACTTCTGGTATATTGGACGATACTTCCGGCAAAACTGCCATCTGCTTCTCGATACCTTCAATGTACTGATCACCACCTTCATGCATACACACTTGTCCGTCTACCGGATCTACTTCCTCCGGTTCGACCTCATCTTGGACCGCCCCTTGTGGGTCATCCAACTGGTGATCTGCTTCGGGTTTACCTTCATCCTTAACGACTTTAACAGATACATCCTTCTTTTTCTCCTCAGGATCGTTTCTGAACTCATCACCATCATCTTAGCTCCTGGACCCGCTGTTTTCGGCGAGCCGGGTCTAATAATACTCAATACTTGTGGACCTTAGTTGACCCGGCTTTCCCCTGTCGCTTCGACCGACGGTCTCCTGATTCCTGATCAGCAGCTTAGTCGGAATAGCATATTCCGGCTTCTCAACCATAGGTGAGGTATCTTCGTCTGCTAAGTCTTCGTCACTGATCAGGTCTGTGGTGGCTTGATAAGCCAGATTTTGCTATTCAATATATCTTCGTGATCCCACTGAGACATACCCAATCTGTAGCGGTACCTTCCCTTCGGGTAACCACATCCCCAGGATCATGTCTTCATGAACGATTAGTGGGTGATCCGATATGTTTGTAATCCTGATGTAGCTTGATCTGCCG
>MIQA02020686.1:0-24239 GCA_001887855.2 Sclerospora graminicola | reverse complement strand
AGTGAAACAAAGGTCTACGCTACTTGAGGTATATAATGCTTCCTTACGCAGACAACAAGAATGGGAGAATTACATCAATCGAAATACTAGAATTTACGGAAGGGGCGTCACGAAAAGCAATTACAGTTGCGACATGACGAGCGACCCCCGGGACTAACAGTGGGAAAAGTGCGATTGATGGCTGTAGCGGCTACATTGAAACGGCGGAATCGATCATGTTTTTACGAGAACGGTGGGGAGTGCCATATGGGCCCTGTAGAGATAAGCTTTGCTGCCTGAAAGTGGACACCAACGATCCCCAGTTCAAATATACTGGTACCTAACGACATTGGAAGTATTTGCAAGACCAAGGAGTGTACCTGGATACCTATGAATCGACTAGTTAAATATGGCACTGGCGGCGCATAACGACGCTTGGTGCAGCACATCTCATGAATCTTTGATGGCTGTGGAAAGTACAAATCAAATGGTGCAGTTGAAAGTGTCGAATTATGGAGTGGGACACACCATTACAGAGAATTGGCCATATGATACAGCAGCCATTACCGTGGAACATATCTTGCCGTTAATAGGTAGCCTGTTGTACATTCAATTATGTAACAAGTGGATGACTAGTGAAAAAAGTGCTGGGGAAATTCGATCGTGGGACGAAGGAGAACTATACTCTTACAACGGACACGAATACGTGACCATTGGTGCTGAAATATTACTGACAGTGGCTGGACAGATCGTACTTCTGACGAACACACATATTGAAGATTTACGGGTATATGTGGATCATTTATTCTGGGAGACCGAGACGAATATACTCAACAAATCCGACGGTTGGTTACTTTTGAAGAGTTGTCAGCCATAAACCCATTGCCTGATATAATACAAAGAATTATTGATCGGAATCCAATGAATAAAGAAAGAGATGAAGCCGAAGTAACCAAGGCAACCGGAGGCAGAACATATAGACATTGCGCGAAAAATCTGGATGCAAAGCAATGCAAGGTGGTCAACGAAGATTTGACAAAGAAAGGTGTTATCTTGGCACGAAGACCTTATGGGTGTGGAAAACATCCACCATTGCATCGTTAGTAGCAGCGTTTTGGGAGACATACCCAAATAAAAGAATTGCCATAGTTTCCGAGACAAATGCCGCCATTGACGAAAATTTACGTAAGTTATTGACATCGAATATTGTGGAGCTAACGCTATATTGCGATTGGGAACACCAAAAGGCGATACGCTGGAGGAAGAAGATTGCAAAAAACGTTTCATCAGCAAAATCGAGCCAATAGAAAGAAAACGTTTGCGGACAATCGTCATAGCAAGGCGGTTTTGAAGAAGGCTTTGTATAGTGTGTGGAGTAAAGCCCGAATAATCTTGGCTACACTATCTCGGCTGAGTCGACGGGAACATCGTTCATTGCAATTCCACCTTGTCATTAATGATGAGGGGCGCAGACTTGTGAACTGGCGCTTCTGCAAGCTTTACGTCCCACTCGTTTTATGGAATTACCATGACAGCAGAATTTTGTTGCGATTATAAGATCACATGATTCCTGTTGACGTTTTACCCATACAAGATAGTGGATCGAGCCTCCCCAGTTAAAGATTCTTTGATAGTACTGAAATTATCTCCAGTGACGTGCGCAGAATGGGAGGGGAATATTTCAAGACGAACCGAAGAATATGTTTTGGGCTCAGAACATGTCATATGGATCAGCGCACATTGAGTTACATTACACATTGGAAAGAAGCGGATGCGTCAATGATGATTCAAGAATGTCAAGATGAAAACGCGGAGCATTAGCGCTTATGCATGAGCGATCGGGTTAAAAATGGAATGGTTTGCTACTCGCTATTGCCCGCGGTTTGCTGTAGCGTCGCAAGGGCGGCTGTGATAGAGTGAATGAATTTTCACTCGATAGAAGTGCTATTTTTGGACTGGTTGAAAGATGAATTTAAAAGGAAGTAGCCATAAGTAGGAATACATAAGTAGGAATATATAAGTAGAACTACATAAGTAGAAAGTAGTTATATGGAGTAACCTGGTAAAGGTACTTCTATATCTTCACTTCTAAATATATAATTTTCCCCCTTTTTTCAAGCGCTGACTATTCGTAACCACGTTGCTCCAAACTTTACACACAAGACCGACACATATAACCGAATACCAAGAAACACTCGCCGTTTACGCAAACCAACGTCATATCTCCGAAAGGACTAGTCAAAGGGCTACTTTGGTCATTTCTTCACTTTAAGTGTACAATCGGTTTATACTGTCGGTCTCTAAGTTTAAGTTCCTGGGAATAAAACGTTTAAGAACATTGTTTGTTCTCGGAGTAAAATTTGTAAAATTTAAGTTACTCCACGACACTGATCCCGTAGTCGCACGATTTGATGAATGAAAATTCTTCAAAATATGATCATGACGGTGAAAGGAACTTTGATCCCGTAAACATCTTCTGCTATTTCTCGGCTAAAATATGAAAATACATCGTGTGGTTACTGCTGTTGTAGCTAATTTTCTTGATCGGTGCAACCATTTTCCAAAGCGCTATGGAGCCAGTTCCCCAAACAGTTGCAGCTGCTATGATGCTTTCTTGTATATTCTTCGTACTTAAAAATGTCTCTTTTATTGGGATTTCTCCGCGTAAAACCATCGTTAGGCACCCTTCAACTTGGACCCTGATGGTTTGCACCAAACGAACTTGGTCTTCCAGATTCATCATTCGTTTAAAAAACTGCGGCAATTGCTTGGCGAGAATGTTACCCTCCACTAGACCTCGTACAATCTTCCGCTCTGCAGGTGAACCTGCCCGACATTGTTTGGAAGAAGATTTACCATAATCCTGTTCACACACCGCACGAAACGTCTTCCTCAGCTTCATAAACCGTCGTTCTAAACAAAAAAGGTTTCTGAGTGAGTTGACTCGACTGTGGTGCTCTCGATTTTTACCGGTGATATTTGTCGCCCATCCCGTAAAGGGTCCGCAATTTTGACATTCTCTTGGCCAATTGTGTAACAGGCTAGTGTGGTAAAGCGATCTGAAAAATGTTAAGAATGAGGTGGACCACACATGGCCGTTGATTGGTGACGATGGAACACCCTCAAGATGAGACAGTTGATGGGTGGGACAGGCTGATCGCGCTTACGACGAAAAGGTAGTGGTCAACGGGTGTTCGTGATATGGAGGGATAAGCCAAGTACCGTTACTACGCCCGGTCCCAGATACTAATGGAACGGCGAAGATCACGATCGCGATCGGGATAACGTTTATTAAGTGGAGTTCACGTGGATGTATGACGAGATCGGCAGAGATAAGTTAAGATACCGCAGCAATGGTGACGTGACACATCAGAGACAGTTATCGGGCCGAACTATGAACAGTGCAGATGGTGAAGTTGGATATGATACGAAGTTCCGGCCCGATCGGCCGAGCCAACTGATTCTGCCCCAAAATACGAAGATCAGATATGGAATGGAATGGGGCATGTGGAATGGCGAGTCGTGCGAGTAATGTCAAGTCAAGGCAAGTGATGATGGCCGATGGATCTGTCCAGGGATGATGTGAGAAGGCCCGATCAGGCCCGATCGGCTGAAATCGGTGCGATCTGGTTACCCCGACAGGGGATGAAGGTCAGGAATATGGCCGAGTGGGCAAAAAAAGTCGCTGTGATGGTGATCCAGAGAGTTTTCGAAGTGATCTGGGGCTGATCACCCTGATCGCTACCCGATTACTCGGCTGATCGCTGTGCCGATCACGATCGGGGCTGATCAGCCCAAACCGGCGACCAGACGCAAAGGCAGATGAAGTTCTCAGTTAAGCCGGGTTGGATATGAAGTGAACAAGTGTCCGAGGGGCAGATGTCAAGTGTTTTCCAAGTTGTTTATCGAAAGATCGGGATGGTTGAAGATCGCTATAGAAGTCCGACCGTGATCAGGGCAGAAGTGGTACAGATCAGTTTGAAGGTGCAGCAAAGATGGGTAAGGTGGTACTATGCAACCGTGCGACGAAGTGAACAGGGTCGAAGTATAAATCAGGCACATGAGTTGGTGTATGGTACACTAGGTATAGGACATTGCATATATAATAACAGGTTTTGATTTTCCCCCTAAGCAAAGAGTCGCTCCGCCACGTGTTGCGGTCATTGGGAGCACAGGGTTAACTAGTCCCCTCTTGCTCAACTAATTCCCGGTTAAGACGCGCTTAGACGCATTTTGGCTTACCGGAAGACCCCCGACGGGTTTGTTTAGGTGATCAAGCCTCACCACCCACGCGCACGTGTTTGGAACACGTTATTAATATTGGAAAAGGTTTTGTGGAGATAACGTCTGTGGATTACTGTGGAAGATCGTGGTTTGATCGCGTTTTCTTGGTTTCTTGTTATCTCTCTCTCTCATTGGCTGGCCTGATCGGACGAACTTTCCCGATCAGTGCCTAGATACTGATTAAGTATCGACCCCAACCCGTTCTCCGGTGAAGATTTTCACCCGAGGACACCCCCCGTCTCGAGAAGGTCATCCCCTCCGACCTGATCAAGATCATCGTTTTCGTCACCGAGTCCACCTAAGTGAGTGTAACCACCCCCGATCAACGGGTACATAAGGTGAGATGAAGTTGAATATAGATCCTGACGCGCATGAAGATCGGCCAGATGACCGGGAGGATCAGATCAGTCACCACAATGGTGATACATCTGATTCTGATGCTGATCAGGATCGACGGAGTACCCCCTCCGATAGTTGGTCGTCCGGGCCAGTGGGTATCCGGATTCCACCCAAGACTTCCGTCCTGGATTTGGAAATCGGCTCCACCACACTAGCTGTTACAGGCTCACACTGTTGAATTGCAAATGAAGAAGCGTGCCATTGGTTAGAAACGAATGTAATTTGGTTCTCGATAGTTTAAGTAAGATTAAACTAGGTTTGGACTTTTTAATTGATTAAATAGTCCTAGTTATATATATGAATATATAACTACGACACGTGGCTAGTAGAAAGTAAGTTTAAGAGTGAATATATTTATGAGTGCTTTAGAGCTAACTACTAATTTTAGATCTAGACTAATCATAGTAACATGTAATGAAAAACTGATCTAATAATACTCTTATTATTAGATCTCTTCTTAGATTCGATATTTGTATCAGAATCTGTTCCCCAGGGTAAATTATAATAACTTATAATCCAATATTCGCATATCAGACAGTAAGTCTGAAATTGAACTGTGATATTTCTACGTAAATATCACTTATGTAATGGCACCCCATTACATCACCCCCCACTCAAGGTGGTTGGCAAATAATATGATGTAATATTGACCAATCGAATGGTGGCACTTGTTGGTCATAACGATATTTTGGTTACAAGCACTAACGACCGTAAGAATTTAATGGTCGAGACACGCGGTGGCGATCTTGAGGGCGCTGCTGAAACTGCTAACGCAGCCTCCATCTCTCCATCACGTGCAGAGGTGCCGACATCGCATGTCGACGCTACTAATGTAGCGTCGGAGAATAAGCCGAAAGACCCATTGTCTCTCGTAGTAGATGCTGGAGAAGCAGGTCTAAGAGGGGACGAGAAGATGTCGCTAGCGCGACATCTTTTGCGCTTTCACCTGCCGAATGGCGGGTGGCGAAAAAGTGTTTGTCTGTCTTCGTAGAGTCATCGGACTCCGAAGAAGAGGGTGAGGACGTCACCGTCCCCCCCAAGGGGTCTAGCGAGCATAAGTTCGCTAAACTTTCTTCGCCTTTAAGTGATGGCGAGGTGGATTCTGACGCCGTCGATTACGACAGCGACAATTCCGTATTACGGTGGCAGAAGGAGCGTAGAGCTCCTGCTGGGCCTCGTCACTCGCCTGACGTGACGACGACTTTAGGATGGCAGGTGGTGCTCTACCTACCCTGAAACAACGTGCAGAAGCGGCTTACGCTGCTTCTGATTTGTCTTGTCGTACGGAACGACGTGTTTCGTACAAAGTGGGGTTTTGGACCCCAGCATGGACGTTAGTGCCCGAACGTTCTGGGCAAACCAAGCGCAATTGACAATACCCGTTGTTTGACATCGTTCGCAATCACCTCTTTTATTGGAGTACCGACGATAGACGTCGGTACTTTATCGACCTTTCCTTTCAGGCTCGTTATTATACGAACCGAAAAGGTTCGCGCAAGAACAGAGACGATAAAGACGCCCTGACACAAAGTTGGAACGCCTTTGTTGAGAACTACAACAAAGGTCCCGACGATTGCGTGAACAAAGTTCACGTAAACCGCGAACGTTTCTTAAAGCACTCACGCTCAGGAAAAATGGAGTTTATCCATTTTACCTGCATTATAGAAAGAATTTCTTGCGGAGTTCTATCTCACTTAGCTTGCCCTTGTTGTTCCAAGGGAGCTCCTCGTCTTAGCGAAAAGGAGCTGCGAGGGTACCGAGGTTACTCAGTACCCGCTTGTGTTAAGGGCCTTATTGATACCCTTAATGTATCAGCACCTAGAGCTGATACCTTGCACCCATCAACACCTAGTGTTGATTTTTCTTACGAGTTTAAGGAGAAGTATCCTTCGCAAACTCCTTCAGGAGGTCAGGGGCATCCGCCCTCAGCACCTCGATCGGTTCCCAAGAGTCAAACGCTTGGGAATACCCCAACCAGCGTACCAAGTACTCGGTACGCTGCCCCTTCTCATAGGGAACCGAGCGCTTTGCAATCAAGTGCTCGAGAATATAACACATTTTCCCCTGCTTATCAATCAGGGGCGGCGGGGGTTGGTAATTCCCTCGCCGTCGTTGTTGCGGAGCATGGTTCGCAGTTTCGCTAGATCGAGAGGCACTGCTCCGAGCTGAGCGCCGATATGGATCACTCAATGAGGACATATCGCTCTCTTCGCGATGAGATTCGCGACATTCTGAGCGCTCATCTGGCCCTGCAGCAGAAGAATGATCTTCTGCTGGTCGATCTTGATCGACAAAAGGCGGAGATGGAGAATCTCCGGGCTTCCCACAATCGGTTGGAAACCGATTACAAGTCTCTCTTGGGAGACTTGAAAAAGCACGGCATTTGCCGTGGGGATGCGTCTCGTCCGAAGACGTATACGATTGGTACGGCTTGAGCCTCCCAACATAAAACGTTGGGTGTAGGCGCATGGCCGCGGGAATGTCTAGTGTATAGGCATTCCCCTTAACGCTTTGGACCTTAACGGGTCCAATGAATTTAGGGAGCAACTTCCGTGTAGGGAAGTTGCTAATTGCATGTGTAGGCAAATTAGTAGTTGATAACAATACTAATTCAACCTTTTGAAAGGAATTTGTGTTTTTCCTTCCATTTCTATCTGCCTTTTGCTTCTGCTTATCAAAAGCAGAAGCAAGTGCATCTTTCACATAGCGTATTACAACTTGGCGCTGTAATACCAATTCATCTACTGCTTTATTAGCAGTAGGTGGATTGTATTCGTTGTCTGTAGTCATTGCTGCAGACACATATTCTGCATAGGCAGCTTCAGTATCAACTGAAGCTGCTTGATCTACTGTGTCAACAGTAGAAGACTCGTTAATCTCTTTGCAAGTTGCGGTTGCAACTTGCGCATCGACTCGCTCAAAATTTGAGCAGGTCCCTCCCCCACTTAGAGTTGGCGTACCGCCAAGTAAAGCTGGGGTTCGTGGATGCCTTAAGGCATTCGTATTACGTAGAACGGTGTATGCTTCGTGGAAGCATGCACCGAGTTATTTATTGCAAACTCAGTGAGTGGCAAATAGTCACTCCAGTGCTCGAAGGCAGGCGCGTATAAACGCAGCATGTCTCCGAGAGCGCGCTTAACGCGTTCAGTTTGCCCATCCGTTTCCGGATGGTCCGCAGCTGACATCTTCAACTGCGTTCCTAACAAAGAGAACGTTTCTTGCCAGAAACGTCCTGTGAATCTCGGATCTCGATCCGAGACTATGTATTCCGGCATTCCGTGTAAACGGAATACCGTGTCAACGAATATCCGCGCTGTTTGTGCGGCAGTGCTTTCGCTGACACTGCAGCAAGATGAACCATCTTGCTGAAACGGTCTACAAAGACCACTGTTCCAGTCTTCCGACTATGATCGGGCGGAAGACCGGAGATAAAGTCCATGGAGATGGGCTTCCAACACTCTGTCGGAACCGGCAGAGATTGGAGGGGAGCCTTCGCAGAGTGCGCAGGCTTAACGCGCTGGCAAATCTCGCAAGCGCGTACGTACTTGCGTACCCATTTATACTGGATACGCCAGTAGAAATTGCGTGCGAGAGAAGCATAGGTCTTCTCTCGACCTTGATGCCCCGAAATCGGAGCATCATGATACTTAAACAGTATCTGGTAAATATTTGAGATCATCGTCGTTTGGAACGACGATGCGACTTACATCCTCTTGGTCTGTGCTGTAAAGCAACAGACCATCGTGCAATCGATAACGATGCACGCAAGTGCGAAGGAACTCTGGAAGTTCCTCGCGCTTCCGATCAGATTGATTACTTAAGTAATCAATCAGCAGACGGGTTTCCTCGTCTGTTTTGTACGCTTGTCGTACCTGTCGTACGAGTGACGACGACAGAGCAGTGCAACGTATTGCGTTTGCACTGATTGCCTCCGTTACAGACGGTTTTGTCTCGTAATCGGGGCGTCGTGATAGCGCATCCACTATCATGTTCAACATTCCGGGTTTGTACTCAACCGTAAAGTTGTACACGGCAAAGAATGACAGCCAACGTGCCATTCTTTGGGAAATGTGTGGTGAATTCACAGTCTTGCGTAACGACGCATGGTCCGTGCAAACCACAAACGGTCTATCTCCTAAGAGATATATCCGAAACTTTGTCAGTGCATATTTCATGGCAAGGAGTTCCTTGTCATGCACTGGATAGTTGCGCTCGGCTCGGCGCAACTGACGGGATCGATAGAAGATTATGCGATCACGATCATCGTGATCGCGTTGCATCAAGGCACCGCCGATTGCGAAATCGCTCGCGTCGCAAACGACGTGAAACGGTCGCTCGTTATCGGCTATCGCCAAGACAGGCGCTTCAGTCTGCACTTGACTGCATCAAATGCGTCTTGACACTGGGTATCCCAGTGCCATTCGACATCTTTTTTCAATAATTGAGAAAGAGGTCGAATAAGACCGGCATAATTGCACGAATACTTGTGCAAGTATGTCGCCAACCCAAGGAACTTTCGAAGTTCCTTGACATTGTATGGCGTAGGCCATTCAACAATCACCCTGATCTTTTCCGGATCAGGGCGCACCCCGTTCTTGCCCACAAAGCAGCCAAGAACGGGTATTTCAGGTGCACCAAGGTGCACTTCTTTATATTTGCATTGAGCTTATGCTTACGCATAAGCACTAACACCTGACGTAGATGTTCTTTGTGAACATCTACATCTGTTTTACCGTGTTCAGCCTTGCTGTGGATAAACACGTCGTCAAAAAAGCTCGGTGCGAATTCTCGCACCGGGCGCAATAGATGCGTGCCGCATCTATTGAATGTGGCAGCGACATTTCAAAGCCCCTGCGGCATAACAAACCACTCCCAAAGCATATCGCTTGGAGAGCTTATTGTCGTGAGAGGGATATCCTTCTCACGCATAAGGATTTGGTAAAACCCATCGCTTAAATTGAGAGCACTGAAAACGGTGCTCCCGCTCATGCCATCTATGATGATATCTTTCCGTGGTATCGGCGTCTGCACCGGTACCGTGGCTGCGTTCAGCTGGTTAAAAGCATGAACGATTCTCCACCCACCAGTGGATTTCTTAACGCAAAAGGTGGAACTGGAGTGCGGTGAGGTAGACTCCCGCACATGTCCCGCCTTACGTTGATTTTCAAAGAACTCGTCGATCGCCTTAGCTTGGTCACGCAGCAATGGTCATTGCCGCGTGACACAGTACTTCGTGCCAGGCACGAGATCAATCTCGTGCCTAGTTCCCCTATTATTAGGGAGCTCACAAGGTACCTCTTCTGAGAATACGTCAGCGTATTCCCAAAGTACCTTATAGTATGGGGAAGTCGCCTTAAGCGCCTCCCAGCTCTGCGATTCAAAGCGCTGAACTTTGGTTTGCTCATTGGGGACGGTGTCGCTCCCAATGTCTTTTGCCTGCAATGTGGATATTTGTTCACGAATATCCACAACATCGTCTGTTGCGACGATGAGACGGATCGGATCGATCTGATCATCACGCAAGTTCTTTACGAACTTCAAGGCTGGAAGGGCTATTACCTCCGAACTTACGCTCGGAGGGTTGTCAAGTGTTAGAGACTGGGCAGCTAATCCAGTCTCTGTAGGCGTCAACACGTTTATCGTCTCGACGGACACAACCGCATGATCAGCCACACTCGTCTGATCTGTCGCCTGTTCTGCAGCACTGTGATTGCTATCACTCGTGCACAAGGCATCGTCAACATGGTGACCACTGTCAACCATGGGGTTATCACACTCACGACTGCTTTCGGTCGTGGGTTCTTCGTCTTCGACACGGAAGTCATTTACTTCCGTGACGGTTTCATTATTTTCGCGGTGGGTGTTTCCCACCGTGTATATATTCTCTATACCACGACCGTCATCGGCCGTAGTAGTAACTTCAACACGGGAGTGTTTTTCATCCGTGTTGCTTACATTACTGACACGCAACGACTCGTTCGTTGCGTGTGTAAGTCCCTCTGGACTTTGATCAGCGGGAGTACCATCCGCTGATCTAGTCGGATCAGACCTGGTGGTGCCATCGCTACCCATCAGACTGTCTGACGCTGCGGTTGTATCATTAGATACAACCGGGTTACTCACAGGGTGATCAGATCCTGTGGGACCACCGCAGTCGATCGATAGGTTAGCCCAGTCGATCGTTGATTGATGCTTGGACATCCAAGGGATGCCCAAGATTACATCGAACTTGTCGTCAAGATGGAGGACGATGTATACGTCCTCGAACGACAGTTCGTTTAACTCGAAGCGTGTGCGAATCACTACGTTAGAACCTCAGTTCTAACGAAGTTGTTTGACGCTCTTGTGGCAAACTGATCGCGCATGTGGACATCGTTTCCATGCGGCTTAACTTCCAGGGTGATGAAAGGGATCCCTTCAACCTGCACGTGTTGACAGGACATAGTCCCGTCTGGGGCTATTATCCTCACATGCCCGATGTCGGCATGTGAGATAACCCGTCCAGTAGGGCACCCCGCCCCTACTGATTGCTGCCTGTTTTTTATCAACGGTTTCCCTGTTGAAGTCGCCGACCAGCGGTTTTTTCAGTCCGCTGACTGCGTGGCGCCGGCCGCGGCGCCATACATTTATTAATGGGCGTAATGGCCCATCTTCGTGCATCTATTCCAGCGAAGGAACTTCTTGTTTTCGGTTGCCTCGGTGTCGAGGCAACTGCAACCGATAGATCCATCGGTTCTGGACCTCCACTGCCCGCGCTCTGGCGTGGGTTTGGTGTCGCGAGACGAAGTGTGAACTTCGTCTGTTCGAGAAATTATTATTAACATGCTGCACCGGCGGCATGAAAGGCTGTTGAGCCCTTCGACTGAGCCCAGCATGCGTTGACGCTGAACGCATGCTGAATTCCTCTCGGATGCTTTGCGCTATAGCACCTAAACCAAGCTAACTGTTACAGGCTCACACTGTTAATTGCAAGTGAGGAAGCGTGCAATTAGTTAGAACCAAATATAATTTGGTTCTCTATAGTTTTAGTAAGATTAAACTTTAGGTTGGACTATTTAATTAATTAAATAGTCCCTTAGTTTTATATATTAATATATACCTAAGACACGTGTCTAGAAGAAGGTAAGTTTAAGAGTGAATATATTTATGAGTGCTTTAGAGCTAACTACTATAATTAGATCTAGACTAATCATAGTAACATGTAATGTAAAACTGATCTAATAATACTCTTATTATTAGATCTCTTCTTAGATTCGATATTTGTATCAGAATCTGTTCCCCAGGGTAAATTATAATAACTTATAATCCAATATTCGCATATCAGACAGTAAGTCTGAAATTGAACTGTGATATTTCTACTTAAATATCACTTATGTAATGGTACCCCATTACATCACCCCCCACTCAAGGTGGTTGGCAAATAATATGATGTAATATTGACCAATCGAATGGTGGCACTTGTTGGTCATAACGATATTTTGGTTACAAGCACTAACGACCGTAAGAATTTAATGGTCGAGACACGCGGTGGCGATCTTGAGGGCGCTGCTGAAACTGCTAACGCAGCCTCCATCTCTCCATCACGTGCAGAGGTGCCAACATCGCATGTCGACGCTACTAATGTAGCGTCGGAGAATAAGCCGAAAGACCCATTGT
This sequence comes from Sclerospora graminicola, assembly GCA_001887855.2. Taxonomy (NCBI): domain Eukaryota; phylum Oomycota; class Peronosporomycetes; order Peronosporales; family Peronosporaceae; genus Sclerospora; species Sclerospora graminicola. The sequence goes on along the minus strand of MIQA02020686.1, from coordinate 11,921 downwards.
CTCTCGTAGTAGATGCTGGAGAAGCAGGTCTAAGAGGGGACGAGAAGATGTCGCTAGCGCGACATCTTTTGCGCTTTCACCTGCCGAATGGCGGGTGGCGAAAAAGTGTTTGTCTGTCTTCGTAGAGTCATCGGACTCCGAAGAAGAGGGTGAGGACGTCACCGTCCCCCCCAAGGGGTCTAGCGAGCATAAGTTCGCTAAACTTTCTTCGCCTTTAAGTGATGGCGAGGTGGATTCTGACGCCGTCGATTACGACAGCGACAATTCCGTATTACGGTGGCAGAAGGAGCGTAGAGCTCCTGCTGGGCCTCGTCACTCGCCTGACGTGACGACGACTTTAGGATGGCAGGTGGTGCTCTACCTACCCTGAAACAACGTGCAGAAGCGGCTTACGCTGCTTCTGATTTGTCTTGTCGTACGGAACGACGTGTTTCGTACAAAGTGGGGTTTTGGACCCCAGCATGGACGTTAGTGCCCGAACGTTCTGGGCAAACCAAGCGCAATTGACAATACCCGTTGTTTGACATCGTTCGCAATCACCTCTTTTATTGGAGTACCGACGATAGACGTCGGTACTTTATCGACCTTTCCTTTCAGGCTCGTTATTATACGAACCGAAAAGGTTCGCGCAAGAACAGAGACGATAAAGACGCCCTGACACAAAGTTGGAACGCCTTTGTTGAGAACTACAACAAAGGTCCCGACGATTGCGTGAACAAAGTTCACGTAAACCGCGAACGTTTCTTAAAGCACTCACGCTCAGGAAAAATGGAGTTTATCCATTTTACCTGCATTATAGAAAGAATTTCTTGCGGAGTTCTATCTCACTTAGCTTGCCCTTGTTGTTCCAAGGGAGCTCCTCGTCTTAGCGAAAAGGAGCTGCGAGGGTACCGAGGTTACTCAGTACCCGCTTGTGTTAAGGGCCTTATTGATACCCTTAATGTATCAGCACCTAGAGCTGATACCTTGCACCCATCAACACCTAGTGTTGATTTTTCTTACGAGTTTAAGGAGAAGTATCCTTCGCAAACTCCTTCAGGAGGTCAGGGGCATCCGCCCTCAGCACCTCGATCGGTTCCCAAGAGTCAAACGCTTGGGAATACCCCAACCAGCGTACCAAGTACTCGGTACGCTGCCCCTTCTCATAGGGAACCGAGCGCTTTGCAATCAAGTGCTCGAGAATATAACACATTTTCCCCTGCTTATCAATCAGGGGCGGCGGGGGTTGGTAATTCCCTCGCCGTCGTTGTTGCGGAGCATGGTTCGCAGTTTCGCTAGATCGAGAGGCACTGCTCCGAGCTGAGCGCCGATATGGATCACTCAATGAGGACATATCGCTCTCTTCGCGATGAGATTCGCGACATTCTGAGCGCTCATCTGGCCCTGCAGCAGAAGAATGATCTTCTGCTGGTCGATCTTGATCGACAAAAGGCGGAGATGGAGAATCTCCGGGCTTCCCACAATCGGTTGGAAACCGATTACAAGTCTCTCTTGGGAGACTTGAAAAAGCACGGCATTTGCCGTGGGGATGCGTCTCGTCCGAAGACGTATACGATTGGTACGGCTTGAGCCTCCCAACATAAAACGTTGGGTGTAGGCGCATGGCCGCGGGAATGTCTAGTGTATAGGCATTCCCCTTAACGCTTTGGACCTTAACGGGTCCAATGAATTTAGGGAGCAACTTCCGTGTAGGGAAGTTGCTAATTGCATGTGTAGGCAAATTAGTAGTTGATAACAATACTAATTCAACCTTTTGAAAGGAATTTGTGTTTTTCCTTCCATTTCTATCTGCCTTTTGCTTCTGCTTATCAAAAGCAGAAGCAAGTGCATCTTTCACATAGCGTATTACAACTTGGCGCTGTAATACCAATTCATCTACTGCTTTATTAGCAGTAGGTGGATTGTATTCGTTGTCTGTAGTCATTGCTGCAGACACATATTCTGCATAGGCAGCTTCAGTATCAACTGAAGCTGCTTGATCTACTGTGTCAACAGTAGAAGACTAGTTAATCTCTTTGCAAGTTGCGGTTGCAACTTGCGCATCGACTCGCTCAAAATTTGAGCAGGTCCCTCCCCCACTTAGAGTTGGCGTACCGCCAAGTAAAGCTGGGGTTCGTGGATGCCTTAAGGCATTCGTATTACGTAGAACGGTGTATGCTTCGTGGAAGCATGCACCGAGTTATTTATTGCAAACTCAGTGAGTGGCAAATAGTCACTCCAGTGCTCGAAGGCAGGCGCGTATAAACGCAGCATGTCTCCGAGAGCGCGCTTAACGCGTTCAGTTTGCCCATCCGTTTCCGGATGGTCCGCAGCTGACATCTTCAACTGCGTTCCTAACAAAGAGAACGTTTCTTGCCAGAAACGTCCTGTGAATCTCGGATCTCGATCCGAGACTATGTATTCCGGCATTCCGTGTAAACGGAATACCGTGTCAACGAATATCCGCGCTGTTTGTGCGGCAGTGCTTTCGCTGACACTGCAGCAAGATGAACCATCTTGCTGAAACGGTCTACAAAGACCACTGTTCCAGTCTTCCGACTATGATCGGGCGGAAGACCGGAGATAAAGTCCATGGAGATGGGCTTCCAACACTCTGTCGGAACCGGCAGAGATTGGAGGGGAGCCTTCGCAGAGTGCGCAGGCTTAACGCGCTGGCAAATCTCGCAAGCGCGTACGTACTTGCGTACCCATTTATACTGGATACGCCAGTAGAAATTGCGTGCGAGAGAAGCATAGGTCTTCTCTCGACCTTGATGCCCCGAAATCGGAGCATCATGATACTTAAACAGTATCTGGTAAATATTTGAGATCATCGTCGTTTGGAACGACGATGCGACTTACATCCTCTTGGTCTGTGCTGTAAGGCAACAGACCATCGTGCAATCGATAACGATGCACGCAAGTGTGAAGGAACTCTGGAAGTTCCTCGCGCTTCCGATCAGATTGATTACTTAAGTAATCAATCAGCAGACGGGTTTCCTCGTCTGTTTTGTACGCTTGTCGTACCTGTCGTACGAGTGACGACGACAGAGCAGTGCAACGTATTGCGTTTGCACTGATTGCCTCCGTTACAGACGGTTTTGTCTCGTAATCGGGGCGTCGTGATAGCGCATCCACTATCATGTTCAACATTCCGGGTTTGTACTCAACCGTAAAGTTGTACACGGCAAAGAATGACAACCAACGTGCCATTCTTTGGGAAATGTGTGGTGAATTCACAGCCTTGCGTAACGACGCATGGTCCGTGCAAACCACAAACGGTCTATCTCCTAAGAGATATATCCGAAACTTTGTCAGTGCATATTTCATGGCAAGGAGTTCCTTGTCATGCACTGGATAGTTGCGCTCGGCTCGGCGCAACTGACGGGATCGATAGAAGATTATGCGATCACGATCATCGTGATCGCGTTGCATCAAGGCACCGCCGATTGCGAAATCGCTCGCGTCGCAAACGACGTGAAACGGTCGCTCGTTATCGGCTATCGCCAAGACAGGCGCTTCAGTCTGCACTTGACTGCATCAAATGCGTCTTGACACTGGGTATCCCAGTGCCATTCGACATCTTTTTTCAATAATTGAGAAAGAGGTCGAATAAGACCGGCATAATTGCACGAATACTTGTGCAAGTATGTCGCCAACCCAAGGAACTTTCGAAGTTCCTTGACATTGTATGGCGTAGGCCATTCAACAATCACCCTGATCTTTTCCGGATCAGGGCGCACCCCGTTCTTGCCCACAAAGCAGCCAAGAACGGGTATTTCAGGTGCACCAAGGTGCACTTCTTTATATTTGCATTGAGCTTATGCTTACGCATAAGCACTAACACCTGACGTAGATGTTCTTTGTGAACATCTACATCTGTTTTACCGTGTTCAGCCTTGCTGTGGATAAACACGTCGTCAAAAAAGCTCGGTGCGAATTCTCGCACCGGGCGCAATAGATGCGTGCCGCATCTATTGAATGTGGCAGCGACATTTCAAAGCCCCTGCGGCATAACAAACCACTCCCAAAGCATATCGCTTGGAGAGCTTATTGTCGTGAGAGGGATATCCTTCTCACGCATAAGGATTTGGTAAAACCCATCGCTTAAATTGAGAGCACTGAAAACGGTGCTCCCGCTCATGCCATCTATGATGATATCTTTCCGTGGTATCGGCGTCTGCACCGGTACCGTGGCTGCGTTCAGCTGGCTAAAAGCATGAACGATTCTCCACCCACCAGTGGATTTCTTAACGCAAAAGGTGGAACTGGAGTGTGGTGAGGTAGACTCCCGCACATGTCCCGCCTTACGTTGATTTTCAAAGAACTCGTCGATCGCCTTAGCTTGGTCACGCAGCAATGGTCATTGCCGCGTGACACAGTACTTCGTGCCAGGCACGAGATCAATCTCGTGCCTAGTTCCCCTATTATTAGGGAGATCACAAGGTACCTCTTCTGAGAATACGTCAGCGTATTCCCAAAGTACCTTATAGTATGGGGAAGTCGCCTTAAGCGCCTCCCAGCTCTGCGATTCAAAGCGCTGAACTTTGGTTTGCTCATTGGGGACGGTGTCGTTCCCAATGTCTTTTGCCTGCAATGTGGATATTTGTTCACGAATATCCACAACATCGTCTGTTGCGACGATGAGACGGATCGGATCGATCTGATCATCACGCAAGTTCTTTACGAACTTCAAGGCTGGAAGGGCTATTACCTCCGAACTTACGCTCGGAGGGTTGTCAAGTGTTAGAGACTGGGCAGCTAATCCAGTCTCTGTAGGCGTCAACACGTTTATCGTCTCGACGGACACAACCGCATGATCAGCCACACTCGTCTGATCTGTCGCCTGTTCTGCAGCACTGTGATTGCTATCACTCGTGCACAAGGCATCGTCAACATGGTGACCACTGTCAACCATGGGGTTATCACACTCACGACTGCTTTCGGTCGTGGGTTCTTCGTCTTCGACACGGAAGTCATTTACTTCCGTGACGGTTTCATTATTTTCGCGGTGGGTATTTCCCACCGTGTATATATTCTCTATACCACGACCGTCATCGGCCGTAGTAGTAACTTCAACACGGGAGTGTTTTTCATCCGTGTTGCTTACATTACTGACACGCAACGACTCGTTCGTTGCGTGTGTAAGTCCCTCTGGACTTTGATCAGCGGGAGTACCATCCGCTGATCTAGTCGGATCAGACCTGGTGGTGCCATCGCTACCCATCAGACTGTCTGACGCTGCGGTTGTATCATTAGATACAACCGGGTTACTCACAGGGTGATCAGATCCTGTGGGACCACCGCAGTCGATCGATAGGTTAGCCCAGTCGATCGTTGATTGATGCTTGGACATCCAAGGGATGCCCAAGATTACATCGAACTTGTCGTCAAGATGGAGGACGATGTATTCGTCCTCGAACGACAGTTCGTTTAACTCGAAGCGTGTGCGAATCACACGCATTGGTATAGTTACGGTTGCACCTGTTGCTAACCGGACTGACAACATGCTTCGTAGAAATTCAATCTTTACGAAATTCAACGACGTTAGAACCTCAGATTTAACGAAATTATTTGACGCTCCTGCGTCAAACAGAGCACGCATGGGGACATCTTTTCCATGCGGCTTAACCTCCAGGGTGATGAGAGGTTCCCTTCACCCTGCAACTTTTGACAAGACATAGTCCGTCTGGGGCTATTATCCTCACATGCTCGATGTCGGCACGTGAGATAACCCGTCCAGTAGGGCACCCCGCCCCTACCGGTTGCTGCCGGTTTTTGCATCAACAGAGGGTTGCCTCTGTTGATGTCGCCGACCAGCGGTTTGTCCAGTCCGCTGACTGTATGGCGCCGGCCGCGGTGCCATACATTCATGGCCGTAATGGCCCATTTTTGCACATCGATTGCAGCGAAGGAACTTCTTGTTTTTCGGTTGCCTCGGTGTCGAGGCAACTGCAACCGATAGGTCCATCGGTTCTGGACCTCCTCCACCCGCGCTCTGGCCTGGTTTGTGCCGCGGGACAAGTGTGAATTCGTCTGTTCGAAAATTATTATTAATTCTGCACGGCGCATGTTAAAGTCGAAAGGCTCTTGAGCCCTTCGACTGAGCCCAGCATGGTGACGCTAACGCCTTGCTAATTCCCTCGGATGCTTTGATCTTATAGCATCCCTCAGAGTCTTTTGCGGAATTCGATAAAGCCTCTGCTTGACGGACCGTCGTTCATCCCTTCATGAAGCCAGTGCCTGCATGACAGGGCACCGGCTCGTAACAATATTGACAACAAATATTGTATTTTCTGAGCGTAAGCTTGTAAACTAAGCTTACCCTGCTTGAGTTCCATGAACTCTTCACGGCAACTAAGCTCCATTTCTGGAGCTTCGAAGTTGAGCTTCTGCTCAGCTTTCAAATCCCGATACGTCAGGAGCGCAGATTCATCAGTGGATTTGAGGCTCATTGCCCATGTCCTGGCGACCGCCCCGGCATGTGGTGGCGAAATAAGCTTGTCAACGTGGGTCCACAATCGTTTGCGCAGAGATGGCATCTTCCACCTCTGCGAACCATCTACAAAGGGGTTCACCCCCTTCGCCAGTAAAGGGCGAAATCCGCGCCTTTACTACCTCAACGCTCGCGCTGGGCGTTGTTGGTAGCGACCGTAGCATTACGGAACGCACCTGAGGATCTATGTACATCCTCTTGAAAAGGCAAACCGTTTCTAAAGCTTCCTCCAAGGGTTTACCTCGGAGAACGGTGATGATGTCGGTCTCCATGGTCCGCATCATCTCCACCCCAGTATCCACACCTCTTTGTTAAAAGTGAGGGAAAGTTTCCCTTAGAAAATCTTGCGCGAGCTGTCGCTCGCGCTCACGATCGCTGGCCGTCGTCATGATGGTCGGGCGGCTCTTTAACCTTCGCTCCGCTAGTTAACTAGCAGAACGGACGAACAGTGGTCGTTAAGACGGGCCACAATGTGCTACCATGTGTAACAGGCTAGCTGTTACAGATACACACCATTTAATTGCCTGTGAGGAAGCGTGCAATTGTTTAGAACCAAATAAAATTTTGTTCTCAATAGTTTAAGTAAGATTAAACTTTAGGTTGGACTATTTAATTGATTAAATAGTCCTAGTTATATATATGAATATATAACTACGACACGTGGCTACAAGACTGTAAGTTTAAGAGTGATATGTTTATGAGTGGTTTAGAGCTAGCTACTATAATTAGATCTAGACTAATCATATAAACCTAATTATATAAACATGTAGTATAAAACTGATCTAATAATACTCTTATTATTAGATCTCTTCTTAGATTCGATATTTGTATCAGAATCTGTTCCCCAGGGTAAATTATAACAACTTATAATCCAATATTCGCATTTCAGACAGTAAGTCTGAAATTAAAATTTCTACTTAAATATCACTTATGTAATGGCACCCCATTACATCACCCCCCACTCAAGGTGGTGGCCAATAATTTTATGCAATATTGGCCAATAGAATGGTGGTCATAACGATATTTTGTCATAACCATTAACGACCATAAGAATCTAATGGTCGAGACAGGCGGCGGCGCTCTTGAGGGCGCTGCCGAAACTGCTAACACAGCCTCCACCTCTGCATTACGTGCAGAGGTCCCAACATCGCATGTCGACGCTACTAATATAGCGTCGGAGAAGAAGCCGAGAGATTCATTGTCACTCGTAGTAGACGCTACAGAAGTAATGTCTAAAAGAGGACGAAAAGATGCCGCTAGTGCGACATCTTTTGTGCTTTCACCTGCCGACGGGCGGGTGGCGAATGTGGTGTAGTCGCTGAGAAATTCTTTCTGAGATGCGAACACCCACGGGGGTCCAGATGACTTACTTTCGGAGGGGGTACTCCGTCCATCCGAGTCTTGATCCGATCCGATCCGGCATCGGGCCGGCTGGATCGGTCACTTCCATCACCTTGGTCGTGACGACTTGGATGATCCATGTTCGAAAAGCTCACCTTGTGTACCCGTCAGCACTGGCGGTTGCGCTCTCTTTGATAGACCCTAGGGCGAAAAGTGTAAAGTCCGTCGAATAAGGAGACGGGGGTTAGGACTAGGGGTAACTCCTGGGCGGAAATCTTCACCGGGGAGCTCGATTGGCAATATACTTGAAATTTGTATACTGCGAGGGCTGGACCGAGAATAGTTGATCGGCCAGCTAAACCAATGATAATAAAAGGGTAAACCCGAACGTGTACGTAACAGGGAATCTAAATGAAACTCCACAATCTTCCACGGTAGGCCAAAACGTTTCCACACTTTCCAATATGAGATATAACCGTGTTCAAAACACGTGCTCTCGGCTTCTTCTTCGACGCTACATTAGTAGCGTCGACATGTGATGTTGGCACCTCTGCACGTAATGCAGAGGTGGAGGCTGCGTTAGCAGTCTCGGCAGCGCCCTCAAGAGCGCCGCCGCGTGTCTCGACCATTAGATTTTTTGGTCGTTAATGGTTACACGACGTAGCGACTCCCGGTCAGGGGACTTCCGGTGGGTTACTTTAACCTTCCCTGGGCAAACCAATAGCAGCAAGGGGGGCCTTGTTAGCCCTTTGCTATGAATCAATGAAAGCGACTTGTGTCTATGAAAGCGAAACGTATACTGATTTTTATCCCTATGTCCAATAACTCCCTTTTGTGTAACCTACCCCAAATAGCCCGGCTGGATAGTTATGTGTCTTACCTGAAGTGGTCCGGCTAGCTTCATCCGGATGCTCTTTTGTGTACTGTACACCAAAAACAGCCGGATCGGCCGGATGGATATCCATCTAAGCTCACTTGACCGCTGGCGTTAGCACTTTCTTGGCAGCTCCGCGTCCAACCCTGGCACCTCATCTGTATTCCACAATGCTCAGCCGTCTTCAGATGCGAGCATCCTTCAGACCATCCGTTCCCCAGTTATCCACCATCGTCACCCATCCGATCTACCTCCGGCTAGCCTGGGTACAAGTCCCTTCATTTCATGCCCTCCTGGCTCGACTCCATGCCTGGCAACCTTCTCCCGCCAGAGAATACATCCAGCGGCTACTAGACTACGTCCCATGTTGGCCGGTCCGGACAGCCGGCTAGGACCAACATTTCCACCAATCAGGTGGGCGCGCTCACTTCTGATTAGCCCATTAATTTCCAAGTCACTTCACCACAGCCGCCCCTGAGTCTTGTCGCAGCCGCACAACGGTTGAGGCACGATCTCACTACGCTTCTCGCACTTCGACTCCTCCGCCGTTCCTATGTCTGGCCACGACGATACCCACACTGACTCATCGTTGGGTCATTCCCCGAGGCCAGCGAGGCCCCCGGTAGGCTGCTTAAGCGCCCGGTCTGCTGGCGTCGGGCGTCGTCCAGGGCAGCCCGAGTTGACTACCCTGAAAACTCAAATCACTGTCCTGACCGCTCAGGTAGCTAGCCTGGACAAGGCGAACACTAGGCTGTCCCTGACCGCACGACTGGCTGATCAGCGGGCAGATGAAGCTCGGGTCCGGAAAGTACAGGCTGACCTCCTATTTCAGAGCCAAATCAGCCAACTGGAAAGTGAGAAAGCCGATCTTATTGAAGAGAGAGATCGCTACAAGCAGCTGTCTGAGTCTATTGACTCGTTGCGTATCTTGTATGAAAAAGCGACGGCCGCCGCGCAATCCCAAAGTAAGTGCATCCTCGCTTGTTCAGGACCATTTCACAATCCGCTCACCATGTGTGCATTCACAGAACAGAGGGTCATGTACTATCATATCCTGATGCTTGAGGCTTCCCATGCTTCCCGTAAGGTGACGAAGCACTACGAAAAGTACGTCCTCCTCTTCCAGCAACTGGAAAATTTGCAAGAGAACTTGGGTAATCTGGAGAACCAACGGATCCGTCTTGCGAGAGAGCTGGTAAAGTACCAGAAAGCGCTGGATCGGTCGGCCTCTGCGCTGCCCGGGCTTCAACGTCAAATCCAGGAGTTTGAAGACGCACATGCTGAGGCCCAGTCGAATGTGGATGACGCCCGACAAGTGGTCTCCGACCTCATCCAGCGCCGCACGGTCTGTTTATCCTCGATACCGGCGGCTCGGACCCGACTGATCGCGGCGGGTGCCAGGGTGGATCGTCCGATGTAGGGACCTGCTAGGTCATCAGGCACCTCCTCGATTTAGCTTGTCCCCGCGGCTCCGATTCTGACACTCCCGCTCCCCTATGGCTGCTGATTCTGATGCGGTCGTCCGACCATCCGGGGCAGGGGCGTCCGCCCCAGGTTCGGTAACCGTCAGCACTGGACTAGCCACACGTCTCCGGATCTGGGATGCTTCCCGAGACCCTAACCTTCCACCGGTGCCAGCCAGCGCGCAGGCGGCTTCCTCATCATCTCCAGAGGATCCTCCGGTACGCGGGGGAAAACGTCGGTCCAGAAGAATTGCATCGCTCCATTCCCCCGTGGCGGCTAAACGGCTTAAACAGTCCGCATTGCCGGCGAGCACGACAAACGTTCGGGAAGACAATGGACCGGGCTCCAACCACTATCCGGCTCCGGCCTCGTCCGGCTTGCTGGTTTCTGGAAAATCGCCCCTTCGTGACCGTGATCCGAGATCCTCGTCTAGCCCTTTGTCTACTCCAGTTCTCCTCGGAATCTCTCCGCACAATCCTCAAGGTCCATCCACCGCTTCTCCGGATGATGGGAAGGCGTCCAGCCTGCTCGAAGTGGCCGGCGACGAGGCCGTCGCCAAGGACTACGAGAGATCACTGTGGTGGAGCCGATTTCCAAATCCAGGACGGAAGTCTTGGGCGGAATCTGGATGCCCACTAGCCCGGACGACCAACTATCGGAAGGGGTACTCCGTTGATCCTGATCGCCATCAGAATCGGATGAATCACCACTGTTATGACTGATCCGATCTTCCCGGTCATCCGACCGGTCGTCATGTGCGATAGAATCTATACTTAACATCATCTCACCTTGTGTACCCATTGATCAGGGATGGTTACACTCACTCAGGTGGACTCGGTGACGAAAACAATTATCTTGATCAGGTCGGAGGGGATGACCTTCTCGAGACAGGGGGTGTCCTCGGTTGGAAATCTTCACCGGAGAACGAGTCAGAGTCGATACTTATCTAAGGCACTGATCGGGAAACTTCGTCCGATCAGGCCAGCCAATAAGAACGAGAGACAACGAGAAACCAAGAAAAACGCGATCAAACCACGATCTTCCACAGTGATCCACAAATGTTATCTCCACAAAACCTTTCCAATAATAAATGTGTTCCAAACACGTGCGCGTGGGGAGTGAGGTTTGAAAATCTAAACATAACCCGTCGGGGGTCTTCCGGTAAGCCAAAAAGCGTCTAAGGCCGTCTTAACCGGGAAATAATTGAGCAAGAGGGGACTAGTCAACCCTGTGCTCCCAATGACTGCGACACGTGGCGGAGCGACTCCTTGCTTAGGGCCGTTTAGATATACCGTATAACCGGTGTTATATCCGACACGGTGTTATATCCGACAACATATATTAGCCAGTCAGATCAACCATTTTTTCTACAGTACAAACTCGTGTTATATCCGACAGCACGTTAATTATAGGTATTAAACTGAGTCCCACACAAGCTAAAATTGATGGCGAACGGGAAGCGACAGCGCCTCCATTCCATAAGGAGCTGATGATTTCAGTGCTAAAATATATGAAAGTTGATAGTAATCTGGCATCAGTCGTGTTATGTTACCTTCTGCTGTAAATAAGACGTATTCCTGAGTGTTTTAAGTAGGTATGAACGTTTCGCTTAATGAATTTCTCAATCTGTTCGTATGCTACAAGCAGCGCGATTCTAATATGTGTGGTGTAGTCGCTCTCAGAAAATCTTCCTGAGATGCGAACACCCACGGGGGGCCCAGACGACTGACTACCGGAGGGGGTACTCCGTCCATCCGAGTCATGATC
>MIQA02020685.1:0-11928 GCA_001887855.2 Sclerospora graminicola | reverse complement strand
TTGATAGACCCTAGGGCGAAAAGTGTAAAGTCCGTCGAATAAGGAGACGGGGGTTAGGACTAGGGGTAACTCCTGGGCGGAAATCTTCACCGGGGAGCTCGATTGGCAATATACTTGAAATTTGTATACTGCGAGGGCTGGACCGAGAATAGTTGATCGGCCAGCTAAACCAATGATAATAAAAGGGTAAACCCGAACGTGTACGTAACAGGGAATCTAAATGAAACTCCACAATCTTCCACGGTAGGCCAAAACGTTTCCACACTTTCCAATATGAGATATAACCGTGTTCAAAACACGTGCTCTCGGCTTCTTCTTCGACGCTACATTAGTAGCGTCGACATGTGATGTTGGCACCTCTGCACGTAATGCAGAGGTGGAGGCTGCGTTAGCAGTCTCGGCAGCGCCCTCAAGAGCGCCGCCGCGTGTCTCGACCATTAGATTTTTTGGTCGTTAATGGTTACACGACGTAGCGACTCCCGGTCAGGGGACTTCCGGTGGGTTACTTTAACCTTCCCTGGGCAAACCAATAGCAGCAAGGGGGGCCTTGTTAGCCCTTTGCTATGAATCAATGAAAGCGACTTGTGTCTATGAAAGCGAAACGTATACTGATTTTTATCCCTATGTCCAATACTCCCTTTATACTCCCTTTTGTGTAACCTACCCCAAATAGCCCGGCTGGATAGTTATGTGTCTTACCTGAAGTGGTCCGGCTAGCTTCATCCGGATGCTCTTTTGTGTACTGTACACCAAAAACAGCCGGATCGGCCGGATGGATATCCATCTAAGCTCACTTGACCGCTGGCGTTAGCACTTTCTTGGCAGCTCCGCGTCCAACCCTGGCACCTCATCTGTATTCCACAATGCTCAGCCGTCTTCAGATGCGAGCATCCTTCAGACCATCCGTTCCCCAGTTATCCACCATCGTCACCCATCCGATCTACCTCCGGCTAGCCTGGGTACAAGTCCCTTCATTTCATGCCCTCCTGGCTCGACTCCATGCCTGGCAACCTTCTCCCGCCAGAGAATACATCCAGCGGCTACTAGACTACGTCCCATGTTGGCCGGTCCGGACAGCCGGCTAGGACCAACATTTCCACCAATCAGGTGGGCGCGCTCACTTCTGATTAGCCCATTAATTTCCAAGTCACTTCACCACAGCCGCCCCTGAGTCTTGTCGCAGCCGCACAACGGTTGAGGCACGATCTCACTACGCTTCTCGCACTTCGACTCCTCCGCCGTTCCTATGTCTGGCCACGACGATACCCACACTGACTCATCGTTGGGTCATTCCCCGAGGCCAGCGAGGCCCCCGGTAGGCTGCTTAAGCGCCCGGTCTGCTGGCGTCGGGCGTCGTCCAGGGCAGCCCGAGTTGACTACCCTGAAAACTCAAATCACTGTCCTGACCGCTCAGGTAGCTAGCCTGGACAAGGCGAACACTAGGCTGTCCCTGACCGCACGACTGGCTGATCAGCGGGCAGATGAAGCTCGGGTCCGGAAAGTACAGGCTGACCTCCTATTTCAGAGCCAAATCAGCCAACTGGAAAGTGAGAAAGCCGATCTTATTGAAGAGAGAGATCGCTACAAGCAGCTGTCTGAGTCTATTGACTCGTTGCGTATCTTGTATGAAAAAGCGACGGCCGCCGCGCAATCCCAAAGTAAGTGCATCCTCGCTTGTTCAGGACCATTTCACAATCCGCTCACCATGTGTGCATTCACAGAACAGAGGGTCATGTACTATCATATCCTGATGCTTGAGGCTTCCCATGCTTCCCGTAAGGTGACGAAGCACTACGAAAAGTACGTCCTCCTCTTCCAGCAACTGGAAAATTTGCAAGAGAACTTGGGTAATCTGGAGAACCAACGGATCCGTCTTGCGAGAGAGCTGGTAAAGTACCAGAAAGCGCTGGATCGGTCGGCCTCTGCGCTGCCCGGGCTTCAACGTCAAATCCAGGAGTTTGAAGACGCACATGCTGAGGCCCAGTCGAATGTGGATGACGCCCGACAAGTGGTCTCCGACCTCATCCAGCGCCGCACGGTCTGTTTATCCTCGATACCGGCGGCTCGGACCCGACTGATCGCGGCGGGTGCCAGGGTGGATCGTCCGATGTAGGGACCTGCTAGGTCATCAGGCACCTCCTCGATTTAGCTTGTCCCCGCGGCTCCGATTCTGACACTCCCGCTCCCCTATGGCTGCTGATTCTGATGCGGTCGTCCGACCATCCGGGGCAGGGGCGTCCGCCCCAGGTTCGGTAACCGTCAGCACTGGACTAGCCACACGTCTCCGGATCTGGGATGCTTCCCGAGACCCTAACCTTCCACCGGTGCCAGCCAGCGCGCAGGCGGCTTCCTCATCATCTCCAGAGGATCCTCCGGTACGCGGGGGAAAACGTCGGTCCAGAAGAATTGCATCGCTCCATTCCCCCGTGGCGGCTAAACGGCTTAAACAGTCCGCATTGCCGGCGAGCACGACAAACGTTCGGGAAGACAATGGACCGGGCTCCAACCACTATCCGGCTCCGGCCTCGTCCGGCTTGCTGGTTTCTGGAAAATCGCCCCTTCGTGACCGTGATCCGAGATCCTCGTCTAGCCCTTTGTCTACTCCAGTTCTCCTCGGAATCTCTCCGCACAATCCTCAAGGTCCATCCACCGCTTCTCCGGATGATGGGAAGGCGTCCAGCCTGCTCGAAGTGGCCGGCGACGAGGCCGTCGCCAAGGACTACGAGAGATCACTGTGGTGGAGCCGATTTCCAAATCCAGGACGGAAGTCTTGGGCGGAATCTGGATGCCCACTAGCCCGGACGACCAACTATCGGAAGGGGTACTCCGTTGATCCTGATCGCCATCAGAATCGGATGAATCACCACTGTTATGACTGATCCGACATCTTAAGCCTGATCCGATCCTCCCGGTCATCATGTGCGATAGAATCCATACTTAACTTCATCTCACCTTGTGTACCCATTGATCGGGGGTGGTTACACTCACTCAGGTGGACTCGGTGACGAAAACAATGATCTTGATCAGGTCGGAGGGGATGACCTTCTCGAGACGGCGGTATCCTCGGGTGGAAATCTTCACCGGAGAACGAGTCAGAGTCGATATTTGTTGAAGTATCTAAGGCACAGATCGGGAAAATTCGTCCGATCAGACCAGCCAATACGAATGAGAGACAACGAGAAACCAAGAAAAACGCGATCAAACCACGATTTTCCACAGTGATCCTCAAATGTTATCTCCACAAAACCTTTCCAATAATAAATGTGTTCCAAACACGTGCGCGTGGGGGGTGAGGTTTGAAAATCTAAACATAACCCGTCGGGGGTCTTCCGGTAAGCCAAAAAGCGTCTAAGGCCGTCTTAACCGGGAAATAATTGAGCAAGAGGGGACTAGTCAACCCTGTGCTCCCAATGACTGCGACACGTGGCGGAGCGACTCCTTGCTTAGGGCCGTTTAGATATACCGTATAACCGGTGTTATATCCGACACGGTGTTATATCCGACAACATATATTAGCCAGTCAGATCAACCATTTTTTCTACAGTACAAACTCGTGTTATATCCGACAGCACGTTAATTATAGGTATTAAACTGAGTCCCACACAAGCTAAAATTGATGGCGAACGGGAAGCGACAGCGCCTCCATTCCATAAGGAGCTGATGATTTCAGTGCTAAAATATATGAAAGTTGATAGTAATCTGGCATCAGTCGTGTTATGTTACCTTCTGCTGTAAATAAGACGTATTCCTGAGTGTTTTAAGTAGGTATGAACGTTTCGCTTAATGAATTTCTCAATCTGTTCGTATGCTACAAGCAGCGCGATTCTAATATGTGTGGTGTAGTCGCTCTCAGAAAATCTTCCTGAGACGCGAACACCCACGGGGGGCCCAGACGACTGACTACCGGAGGGGGTACTCCGTCCATCCGAGTCATGATCCGATCCGGCTTCCGGCCGGCTGGATCGGTCGCTTCCATCCGCTTGATCGCGACTGCTCGAATGTTGCATGTTGAAAGCTCACCTTGTGTACCCGTCAGTACTGGGTGGTTAGCTCTCCTGGTGGACCCTAGGGCGAAAAGTGTAAATCCGTCCGATAGGGAGATGAGGGTTAGGACTAGGGGTAGCTCCTGGGCGGAAATCGTCACCGGGGAGCTCGTCTGGCAATACACTTGAACTTTGTATAGTGCCGGCTGGGCCGAGAATAGTCGATCGGCCAGCTAAACCAATAAGACACTTGAAGTTTGTATAGTGCCGGCTGGACCGAGAATAATCAATCGGCCAGCTAAACCAATAACAATGAAGGGCGAATCCAAATGTGTATATGAGGCAGATACAACTCCACACTCTTCCACAGAAGGCCAAAATGTCACCACTTCCCAATACTTAATACCGTGTTCAAAACACGGGCGACTTGAGGTGAGTATACGAAGTCGCCGCGACTCCCGGTCAGGGGACTTCCGGTGGGCTAACTTAACCTTCCCCGGGCAAACCAATAACAGCAAGAGGGGACCTTGTTAGCCCTCTGCCGTGAACCAATAAAAGCGACTTGTGTCTAAGAAAGCGAAACGTATACTGATTTATCCTATGTCCAATACTCCCTTTGTGTAACCTACCTCAAATAACACGGCTGACCAGTCATGTACCTTACCCAACGCAACCCGGCTAACTCCGACTCTGTGTACCGGTACGGCCGGTACACCAACCCCAAATGGTACCAACCCGGCCGGTACACCGAACCCATATGGTACCAGTCCGAATGGTACATTGTACCCGGCCGGCTCGGCCGGATAGCCACCCATCCACACCTCTCGGCCGCTGACGCTAGCAATCCCTTGGCAGCCTTTCCTACGATCCCGGTGCTTACTCCTTCCACTAGAACAATCCTCTTCTTTCAGGCTCCCTTCATTCCATCCTCACGAACAGTCCGCCATCTTGGCCGTCAAACCTCCATAGTCCTTCCGTCTGCTCAGCCCGCTTATCCGGCTATCCCCGCCCCTTGTCAGGTCCGCCGACTTGGTTCCCAGCCAGGCACCGCCCGACCGCCTACAGGTGTGCCTGGCAGTCCCAAATTGCATCTTATTACTGGCCGGTCTGGGCATCCGGCTTAGGGTGGCATTTCAGCCAATCCGATGCGGGCATCCATCATCATTAGTCCGTTAACTTCTGGAGCACTTCACCACAGCCGCCCCTGAGCCTTGTCGCAGCCGCACAACGGTTGAGGCACGCGCTCATCACATTCCCCACACTTTGATTTTCAACGCCTCTATGTCTGAACGTGACAACGCCCCCATTGCTCCTGTGCCGGGCCACTCCCCGGCCAATACTCAGCCATCGGCCGTAGGACCGGATGCCCATCCGGCCGGCCCAGAGCATCGCCCCGGGCAACCCGACCTGGCTGCTCTGCAAGCTCAAGTCGCTGCGCTGACCGCTCACGTAGCCAGCCTAGAGCAAGCAAACACCGAGTTGGCTGCGACCGCCCGGCTGGCTAGCCAGCAAGCAGATGAATCCCGGGTCCGGGAAGTTCTGGCTACTTTTCAATCTCGCGACCGAATTGGCCGACTGGAAAGTGAGAACGCCGACCTTCTCCAAGCGAGAGATCGCCTCCGAAAACAGTCGGACTCACAGCGTGTCCTAAACCAGAAGGCCGTAGCTGCCTTGAAACTCCAAAGTAAGTACCTTCCGCCTGTTCCGGTTCGCCTCCCCACTCACTCACTCCGTGTATGCTCTTAGACCAAAATGTCATGAACCTCCGCGTCTTGATGATCGAGTCTTTTCAGACCGCGCGTGAGTTGACGACGCGCTACGACAGCTATATCAAGCTCTCCAAACGATTGGAGGGTTCGCAGCTGGTATCCGGGGTTGGGTAAGTGTCAGGTTGCCACCCTCCAAGCTTCGCTCGATGCACTCGACCAACAAGATCCGTGGCGCAACCAGTTTCGGCAGGATCCCGATAGTCACCCTGGCCTCCGCGTGCCCCGACTCCGGAACAAGTTTTGCTGAGCTTCGCCAAGGGTGACCCACGAGGCTAGCCTTGCATACATCGTCTTCTTCATTCGTTACTGGCTGTTAACCTCGATAATACACTTTTCTTTCCATTTTTTTTACGTAAGTAACCGCTTGCTCATCTTCCTCGTCTGACTTCTCCCATCCGGCACCATACTGAATCGAAGACAACTCCGGAAAACCATTCCATCCGGCACCATACTGAATCGAAGACAACTCCGGAAAACCACTCCATCCGGCACCATACTGAATCGAAGACAACTCCGGAAAACCATTCCATCCGGCACCATACTGATTCGAAGATAACTCCGAAAAAGGCCGATCGGACCCGACTAGCTCCATCCACCGATTACTCGGCTGAGTGGTGTTAGCTGGTCCGGCCGTGCCTGTTGCCCTGGGGCCGGGCGGACTAGTTCTCTGTCCCACCTTCTTCGTGGGTCTGCATGACCCCGAAGCGATTCCGGCTCGTCCGCCGGCGATCGAACTCTCTCATTAAAGCTCCGCAATTTAAGTCTAGCTCGTCCACCCACGACTGCTCCTCGCAATTTTTCCACTGCACGAGAAACTCCCTGTGGATCCGCCCAAACCGGGTTTTCCGTCCGTTCCGGACGTCCAAAATTTCTTCTACCTCGTACTCATCCGGGTCTAACGGCTTGTCCCAACTGTCCTCCGGCAGCAGAGCTTCATCGAAATCCAACCGGTCGCTTTCCCCCGTAAGGCGTATATTCGGGCGGTCCGGGAAATGCTTAACCAACTTCAACTTGGAAACATGTACTATTGGGAAAACGCTGTATTCCGTGCCGGCCGTGACCAGCTTAACTGCATGATCCCCGACCAGTTCTGCCATTCGGAAGGGGCCATGCCACATATGCGCCAGCTTCCGTGCATAGCCCTCCTTGACCCGATCGAGATACAGCCACACCCGGGAGCCGGGCTCGATGCCGTGTTCCCCGGCGCGGTCGTTGGTTTGATCGGCGCGGTCCTTGATTGCTTGTCGGAGACGTTCGTTTACTTGTTCCCTCGCCAGTGAATAGTGGCGTTGCACTCCCATCCTCCAGCGGCGGGCGTCTCTGTCCCGGCTTCTGGTGCACCCTATTGGTATGGCGGCTTCCAAAGTGGATCGGGGATCCCATCCGTAAGCCAAATAAAAGGGGGTGTCGCCCCTTACCCGATCGTACGACGAGTTGAGAGCGAAAACCAGTCTCTCGGCATATTCATCCCAGTCGCATTGGTCCGCCTCCACCACATACATCTTGAGGGCTCTGGTTAGGGTCTGAACCATCCTTTCGGCCTTTCCATTCGCCTGCGGGCGGTAAGCCATAGTGGCGCTCTGCTTCTGTCCTAGGATCTTATTGAAAGCTCGGAATACGTCTGCCATAAATTCGGGCTCCCTATCGTGCCGGATGACCTCGCTCGCCCCGAAACGCCTGAACACACATTCTTCGTAACTTGCGCAACCTGTTGGGCGGTACGGGTGGAGCTGGCCTTTGCTATAACCAGCCCGGTAAACAAATCCGTCCAGATCAGCAGCTCTGTATACCCATTTCGAGATTTGGGTAAGGACGGGATATGGTCCATCGCAATGACTTGAAAAGGATAGGTGGCCTGTATATTTCCAGGCGACCGCCCTCTAATGGTCGGCCGGCCTTTCCCGGTTTCGCAATCTGGACAGCTCCCCACGTAGGCCTGAACGCTACGGTAAAGCCCTCGCCAGTGGAAATGTGTCTTGATCTTGTGATATGTCCGGCCGATGCCTTGATGTCCCCCCTCCAAGCTCACATGGTAGTGATGGAGAATATCCGGCTGTAGAGTAGTGGGTACGACTAGCCGAGCGGATCTATCTCTCTCGATCTCCGGCTGGTCGGCGTCTCGGTAGAAGAACAGTAGCCCGTTTTCGTCCACTTCATAATCCGGGGCCAACTTGAAACATTCTTTAGCTTGTTCAGCGGTCAGTTTATTCACGTCTCCGTTAAGGTACGCCTTGAGATCCACTATCCACGCTTCCTCGTTCTGCGCTTGGAGAATCCGCTCTGCTCGCAACTGTTGAACTATCTCCTCGGTCATTGTTTCTGGGGATAATGGGCCATCGGCTGAAGAACGGCGCTTCTGCGATCGGGTAACAGCGTTCACCCGGATTATCTCCTCCGTGTTGGCCGGATGGATAATCTCAGGCAGCCGGTTTATCTCCGTCAGGTCTGATAACAGAGCCGGATCGGAAACCGTTACCCCTACGTTGTCGCGCATGGCCAGCGTAGCCAAGTGATCCGCGCTTTTATTCCAGTCTCGTTTGACGTGCAGCAATTCGTGCTCCGGCCATCTCTGCAAGGCGGACATAACCCGATCATTCAACAGCCTCAGCCGCGGCGCCTTGCAATCTATCTCTCCGGTGATTTGCTGGATCACTAGGTTGGAATCACCGCATATGATGATCCGCCCCTGTGTCCGGCCAGCCAGCAGATCTAGAGAAAGCAGCAGTCCTCTATACTCCGCTTCGTTCACCGTGATGCCCGGCGTGAAATCCGAGGCGGCCGCGATCGCCTTCTATTCGGGCAGCTTCCACAAAATGGCACTATAGGCCCCGACCCCTTTCTTTACACTCGCCGACCCATCGAAACTCAAAACCATTAGTTCCTCCGTGGGTCCCACTGTTGGCGGCGGCAATACGATAGTTTGTCGAGGCTGCTTCCGAGGTGCGATCGCTATCAGTGCCTCCTCCACTTCTGCCCTGGGGGTAATGCTGGCAGCTAGTGTGCCCAGTATTTCCTCTTCCCCTTTAGTACACTTAATAACTTCGAGGGACCACTGAGACAACAGAGCCGCCCATCTCCCCAGCCGGTCATCAATCCCATTCGCCGTCAGGAGCCATGATAGGGTCGACCGTCTGGATAGTACTTTGATAGGCCGAGACACCAGCATAGTATAACACACATCCAAGATCCGTAATAGAGCCAGAACTTCCTTATCCACCAACCCATAATTAACTTCATTAACTTTCAGGGTCCGGCTGGTGAAGGTCACGGGGCAGTACACTCCGTCATGATCTTGCACGAGAGCGGCCGAGATGGCCCACTTGTTAGCGTAGATGATGACCACCGGAGTCTTTTTAACATCGAAATGTTTCAGGACCGGTGTGGTCGCCATCTTCGCCTTTAACATGCCAAAAGCCACCATCGCTCGGGTCATGTGGTCGTCCGGGCCGGCCGCGCCGGGGTCCGGCGATCGGTCGCTTGCCTGGGCAGATAAGGGCGCTTCCCCATTGGCTGAAATACTCGAGAAGGGCGCTTCCCCATTGGCTGAAATAACCGAAAAGGGCGCTTCCTCATTCGCTGAAATAACCGAAAAGGGCGCTTCCTCATTGGCTGAAATTGCCGGCCCGGCTTGCGTCTCCGCTTGCCTATCCTGCTCTCTCAGCTTATGGTAATCCACCTCCCGCAACTCATACAAGATCGCCGCATAGACTGCAAAATCCTCGATGAACCGACTGTAATAATTCAGGCTCCCCAAAAAGGATTGCATAGCCTTTAGGGATCGCGGGAAAGGCAGATTACTCAAGGACTCCAAATCCTTCGGGTTAGCCTCCAATCCGGCAATCGACACTTGATGACCCAGATAGGTCACCTTAGTCTTTCCCCAGAAACTCTTAACCACACTAATCGAAAAATTCCACTTTTCACACGTAATCATCAACTTCTCCACTTTGTCACACAGTAAATCCCAGGTAGTTGCCGTAACGAGAATGTCATCAATGTAAGACCGCCGCCCCAAAACTGAAGGTTTTGGGTCGGGGTCCGGGTCACCTTCGGCGAACACATTCCCGACCAGAGCCGGATCTTGATCCGCCTTGATCTTGAAGTGTCCGTACAGCGCGTTATCTATCAGCCGTTGATAAATCTGCGGAGCATTCTCCAGACCGAACGGCATCCGGTTCCACTCGAACAACCCGAAAGGCGTCACGAATGCAGAGATCTCCCGTGCACGATCGGTCATAGAGACCACCCAGAATCCACTGGCCATGTCCAATGAGCAATACCACAAAACTTTATCCAGGTCCTCCAGCAGGTCGTTTATCAGCGGCATCGGGTAAATCATCAGCTTAGTCAGCCGGTTCACCAGCCGGTAATCGATGCACAACCTTATATCCACCCCATTCTTCTTAATAATAATTACAATGGGCGAAGCCCATGGCGAGGTGGACGGCTGAATTATCCTGGTGGCCGGCAAACCTTTGATAAGCTCTGACAGCTTTTCCCGATACTGGGGGGCGACTCTTCGGCATCTCTGTGCGACCGGCTTGGCGCCCCCACATCAATATCACATACCGCCCCATGGGCGGCCGGAGGAAGTGCGTTCCCTGGTCCGATCAACAGATGTCGTCTTTTCCATATAATATCCTTCAATCTGCTGATCTCCTCCGGGGTGTTCACGTCCGGGTCTCCCACTTGTAGATCGTCGATAGTGACCGCTGGGGGGAAAGGGGTCACCTCAGGTAACACCGCCATCTGCTCTTCCATGCCTTCAACGTATAGCTCGCCCCCTTCATGAATGCAGACTTGATCGGCTTCGGCTGCTTCGGGATCTTGCTCGGCCGGCTGGGCCGATCCGCCTTCGGCTATTTCCGAATTCTGCTCGGCCGGCTGGGCCGATCCGCCTTCACTTCGGTCGTCACAACTGTCATCAGGGCTGACCGTATATGCAACTCTGCTTGGTCCTTTCTCCCGACTCTGTCGTTCGTCCGTCTCCCTCTGAGTGGGCAAAACCAGTTCCGCGATCGGGGCGTAGCTTCGATCAGCACTTTCGGCCGGATCCGGCGTCGGCCGGCTCCGCGTCAATATTTTAGAAGGGGTCCGGTACTCGGGTTTATCCACCATCGGAGTCTGGTCCTCTTCTAATTCTTCCTCTTCGCTGACAAGATCGGTGGTTGCCTGAAAAGCCAGGTTTTGCCACTCGATATAGCGTCTTGAGCCAATAGTGACATAGCCCGGCCGGCGGGGCACCTTGTCCTCGACCAGCCACATTCCAATAATCACGTCTTCATGCAAGGTGAGGGGCCTTTCAGAGATGTTGGTCACGCTTATAGAGTTGAGATGACCACCCCCTTTAACAAACGATGGTACCCAGCACTCGCCCCTTGTCAGCCATAACTTACTCCGGCAGTCGTGTGGCCGTAACATTACTTCCACCGCCTTTCCCACTGGCACCGTTACAAACTGACCTAGCTTGAGGAACTGGACGTGGGCGCCATATAAGGGCCGCCGGCCGGCCAGCTGGATCTGTACCTCGTCCGGCAACGTCAATGTCCCATGCGATAAGTCCAGCCGTATACCGGCCGGGACCATAAAATCCATGCCCAAAATTGCATCCTGCCCGGCCAGCTTGCCTACCCAGGCGGTAAAGTAGTATACCAACGACCCAGCTAACGTAATCTTGACTCTTGTCCTTCCTTGGGTCATGTATGAGCTTTCTCCAATGCCGATACATTCCTGCCGCTTTGTCTCGTCTATCTCACACCCCACCTTACGAGCAAAGGTGGTGTCCACGATAGACACTTCCGCGCCAGAGTCGAACAGCATGGTAGCCTTCTGGTTATTGATTTTTCCATCCGCCTTGGCCTGCTTGAACCATTTATCCGGCGAGTGATACTTCCAATAACCTCGCGACTCGCCAGGTAATAAGTTCAATTCCATTCGCACTTCAGACCGGGAATACTCATCCGTCCGTATACTGCTCACCAGGAAGGGGTCAGCCGTACCGGCCGGGGACCGGGCGACGTAATCGTCAAACTTACATGTATTGTCGGTTATCCTTTGCTTTGCTTCTTGATTATCCTTTTTACCGACATATGCATAGATACTAACACTAGACCGCTCGGCTCGAACCAGATTCCAACCTGGCGAGCGATCTAGTTTAACATCTTTTTCACCCCGGG
>MIQA02020683.1:0-12459 GCA_001887855.2 Sclerospora graminicola | reverse complement strand
TCGGCGTAGAATACTCCGGCTTCTCGACCATAGGTGAGGTATCTTCGTCCGCTAAATCTTCGTCACTGATCATGTCCGTGGTAGCTTGATAAGCCAGATTCTGCCATTCAATGTATCTTCGTGATCCCACTGAAACATATCCGATCTGTCGAGGTACTTTCCCTTCAGGTAACCACATCCCTAAGATCATGTCTTCATGGATGATCAGCGGCTGATCGGATATATTTGTGACCCTGATATAGCTTGATCGGCCGATACCTTTAACGAACGTTGGTACCCATCGTTCACCACGGGTCAGCCACAATTGCTGTTGCCGATCACTTGACCGAATCATGACATCGACTGATCGGGACACCCCAATGTTCTCGTACCCATTTTTAACATCCGTTCATGAGTACCATATAAAGGTCGTCGGCCAGATAACTGAATCTGCACTTCATCCGGCAGAGTCAGGGTTCCATGAGACAGGTCAACTCGTATACCGGCTGGTACCATAAAATCCATCCCCAATATCGCGTCTTGACCGGCTAACCGGCCGATCCAAGCACTAAAATAGTAGACTAGGGATCCTGCCAGGGTGATCTTCACACGTGATCGTCCTTCCGTCATATCTGAACTCTCGCCGATCCCAACACATTCTTGCCTCTCGGTACTGTCTATACGATATCCCACCTTACGAGCAAAGGCGGAGTCGATGATCGAGATTTCTGCCCCAGAGTCAAATAAAATAGTGGCTTTTTCATTGTTGATCTCTCCATTAGCTTTAGCCTGTTTTTTTTTTTAAACCACTTGTCGGGAGAGTGATACTTCCAGTATCCTCGGGATTCACCGGGCAGTAGGTCCAACTCCATGATCACGTCCGATCGGAAATATTCATCCACTCTGAGACTGTAGATCGGACACCGATCGATGCAATTTGAATTAGAACATGTATTGTCGGTTATCTTCTTTTCCTCAAACTTATCTCCGCTACCGACATATGCATAAATGAAGAACATAGATCGCTCGGCTCGAACCAGATTCCAACCTGGCGAGCGATCTAGTTTAACATCTTCTCAACATCTGGTGGGAGCATACCAGCATGTTTAGTCGGCACATACCACTTGCGCATCAGATTAAAGAATTCTTCGATCGGGCAGGCGCCGGCGTCATGAAGCTTCCCACAGTCTTGCACACGAAAAAACAGTGATCAGAAGGGTGACCTTTACGATCACATTTTCCACACGTAATTCTTTTCCAGCAATCACGATCTCCATGTTTGGTCGACCCACAATGCACACATTTCTTACGAGATCGGTCCTGATCAGGTTGAATACCACCAGGTTTCCGTCCGTCCACGCCATTAGTCGATGATTTCGGGCGATACATTGGTTCCGTCGTGAATACATGACGGTACTGTTCCTCGTCCGAACTCAGACTCGACTGGCCACTTTCTTCTTCAGAACTTGAACTGTCTGACTCCTTCGCGATCATTCGAATCGCTCTGGCTGGTCGGGCTGCCGGTATCTTGCCCTGATCAGGGTGTGGCTTTGACCGGTAACGGTTCGATCCTACCTCGACCTTGGGCTGTCGACTCTTGGCCCGCTGCAACGTCCTCAGAGTTAGTTCCAGTTGTTCCGAGTCCTTTATACGGAGCAGGGTTAGCTGATCAGCCAGATCGCGATTATCCAGAGTCCCAATGAAGTGTTCAACATGTTCACGGGCTATGTCCGGGTGTCGTGGGTCCTTGATCGGCATTTTCGCGCGTAGACCAGCAACATTCAACCGATGTAAATACTCGATCGGCGTCTCGTCGGATCTTTTCTTCATGTGGTAGTACTGTCTAGCGACAGACACCCCCGAATTGCAATACTGTTCTTCGAACTCTTCACACAAACGAGGCCACTTCAGACGCACTTCTCGACTCAGCTGTTTAAGCCAGTTCTTGGCCGGACCTTTCATTAGATCAGCGAAGATCAGGCATCTTTCAGCTTCCGGTGTCTTGTCCCTCAGAAAAGCCGACTTAGTCCGGCTTAACCAAGCCCTGGCCTGATCGTCATCCATATCTTTGCCAGTGAAATCTTTCAATTCCGAGATCGCAGACATTCGCACTCGGGTGATCGTTCCGGATTCACTGTCAAATGCCTGTGCGGAGGCCATATTCGCCCTACGAGGCATCTCAATGTCCAGATCATCTGGATCGAAATGCTGACTGATCTCGCCTTCTGACTCCATGTCCACATCACTCCGAGGGGGTGATCGGTGAAATCGATCTTGGTGATCGGCCTGGCATATCGAACGAACAATTCCGGCTGATCGGACTGATTCCATCTCCACGTCCACGGGTCTCTTGACCGATTTCTCAGCGGACTGATTCATGTTCGGTGCTGATCGCCATGGTTGTCCTTGTCCAGGTGTGTACTGAGGCAATCCATATTGTTCACCCGCAAATCGGTTCATCATAGTCGCGAACATGGCTTTTAATTGCTCTGGGACCTCCGGCATGTTGGTATGACCAGTGTTGGAGGTCGGATTGGCCTGTGGCACTTCCTGAGCATCTTCAAAACTATCATCCGATCCGACTCTACCAGGTTCAGGCTTTCTCTTCCTGTTCTGCGACTCGATCTTGGGGTCGATCTGCTGGATCCCTTTCGGGCCCAACGTCATACGTGTGATCCCAACCGAGGAGTCGGTGGATGCCGCTCCAGATTGTGATGACGATTGAAATATCGACTCGATATCCATAGGATACTCCACCAACTGTGATCGGTGCGAAGGATCCGCGATCGGCGACTGAACCACTGGGTTCGCCCCTAGTAACGAGGCAAGATGATCATACAGGGTGATCATAGATTCTCTGATCGTCTCTTGATCCAGATCGAATAACATATTCGCGTCGAAGGCACCAGTAGTGAAGCCAACCTCGTCGATCTGCGCCAAAAGGTTCCTGATCAGATCAAGTTGACTGCCTGTGATCACCGGCCGGGTCGCTCGACCTTCAAGCTTCCCGATGATCTTAGGCTTAATGATCTTCATCACTCGGTTGGTAGCCAGGAACTTGTGAAACTCTCGAAGATAGAACAGTCGTTCCACATCTTGGACCGTGGTCTTCTCGGCTGGTTCGATCTTCTCTTCGTCTTCCTCGAAGATCTTCGGTTTAGGTTTCACATATTTTTTAGGTGGATCACAATGATCCGCCCCCATGTTTTTTTTGTATTTTTCCATTTTCTTCTTATGCATAGGATTAAGGTTAACACCTCGATCCTTTCCTGGGTTATAGTCAACTTTACTATAACCCAGATCGGCCCCGATCGGGGCCATGTGGGGAGTTATTTCGTCTTTAATCTCGACCTGGCACTCCACCAGACCAGGTCGATCATCGCTTCCTTTAGAAATGGACAGCATCGGAGGCGATACGCCTTCCTCCAATACACCCGAAAAAGTTTCCTCCACTTTGATTTTCACATCTTTTCATCATCAAAGGAATCACGGTGATATCCTGAGTCACCAAGTGATCCGGGCACGCGCACCATTGTGGTGGAGCCGATTTCCAAATCCATGACCGAAGTCGTGGGTGGAATCCGGATACCCACTGGCCCGGACGACCAACTTTCGGAGGGGGTACTCCGTCGATCCTGATCAGCATCGGAATCAGATGAATCGCCATTGTGGTGACTGATCTGATCCTCCCGGTCATCTGGCCGGTCTTCATGCTTGTCAGGATCTATGTTTAACTTCATCTCACCTTGTGTACCCGTTGATCGGGGCTGATTACACTCACTTAGGTGGACTCGGTGACGAAAAGGATGATCTTGATCAGGTCGGAGGGTTTGACTTTCTCGAGACGGGGGTTGTCCTCGGGTGGAAATCTTCACCGGAGAACGGGTTGGGGTCGACACTTATTCAGTATCTAGGCACTGATCAGGAAAGTTCGTGTGATCAGGCCAGCCAATGAGAGAGAGATATAACGAAACCAAGAAAATGCGATCAATCCACGATCTTCCACAGTAATCCACAGACGTTATCTCCACAAAACCTTTACCAATATTATTAACGTGTTCCAAACACGTGCGCGTTGCGTGTGAGGTTAGATCACCTAAAACAAACCCGTCGGGGGTCTTCCGGTAAGCCAAAATGCGTCTTAGCGTGTCTTAACCGGGAATTAGTTGAGCAAGAGGGGACTAATCAACCCTGTGCTCCCAATGACCGCACACGTGGCGGAGCGACTCTTTGCTTTAGGGGGAAAATCTAAACCTGTTATTATATATGCAATGTCCTATACCTGTGTACCATACCTCAACTCATGCCTGACCTTTACTTCGAACCTATTTACTTCGTCGCACGGTTGCGTAACACTCTCTTGCCCATCCTGGCTGCACCTTCAAGCTGATCTGTACCGCTTCTGCCCTGATCACGACCCGACTCTTCAAAACATCTTCAACCCATCCTGATCTTCAACAAACGACCTTGAAACCACTTGAGACCTGCTCTCCAGCACTTGTTCACTTCATATATAGTCCGACCAAACCGAGAACTTACTTGCCCTTGCATATCAACGCTGATCAGAGGCCGATCGGCCCTGATCACGATCAACATAGTGATCAACCAAGTGATCAGGTGGTGGTCAGGCTGATCAGCCCTTGATCACCTCGGGAACGCTCTGGGTCATCATCATCACGACTCAACTCATCTTCCAAACCACAATTCCGATCTTTATACCTTGTCAGGGCAACCATACAACACCGATCAAGGCTGATCAGGCCTGATCAGGCCTTGCCACATCATCTTCGGAGCAACCAAAGGTTCACATCACTCATGCAACCTGTTAATCCACCTGCCCGATCTTCATTCATCATTTGATCTTCATTCTTCGGGCATGACAGGCCGATCAGGCTGTAACTTCGTATCATAGCCAGCTTCAACCACTATACCATTCAGAGATCGGCTGGTCACCTGCCCTTGGTATGTCATGTCGACAGTCACTATTTCTTATTACATCCACGAGAACTCCACTTAGTGACTGTGACAACGAGCGTGATCGTGATCTCCATCATTCTGCCAGTGCCTGGGACTGGGCTTAACGACCATACTTGGCTGATTCTTCCACGTCGTAAATATCCGTTGGCCACCACCTTTTCTTCTTGATCGTGATCGACCTTTTCCCACCCATCAACCGTCATATGTTGATGGGTGTTCTATCGTCACCAATCAACGGCCATGTGTGGTCCACTTCAGTCCCAATATTTTCCGATCGCTTCACCACAGCCGCCCCTGAGACTAACTGTAGCCGCACAACGACTGCAGTTCGACTCACTCACTTTTGAACTTCCTCTCTGGTGATCATCATGGCTGACGCAAGCCAATCTCCTCTTCCTTCTTCGTCTTCTTCGGCTGCCCGCCCGATCGCTTCTTCGCCCTCCGTCTCCAGCTCGGCTACCCCTGCGATCGCCCCGATCGCGACTTCTACGCCGATCACGACCAGCCTCATCCGACCGACCACAGCTCTCGCTTCATATCGACCATCTTGGAGTCTTCCTGCTCGACCTCCGTCCGATCGCCCTCTCCGTTCCTTGGAGCAGCTCACTCGCCTGATAGATGGATCGGGCCAATTCACGTTGGGGCCCGTGGAGGCTTGTCGGCTACGATCGGAACTCCGAAGTGCCATTCCCGAGTTGGTTTCTCTGTACGATACTAACCGGGCACTTACGGCTGAGTTATCCGATCGTCGGATCGCGGCTGATACCTCGGCACGTGATTCCGCTGATCTGGCTACCCAGCTGTCGGCTCTTCGGCTAGATCATGACCGGCTTGGCAAAGATCATGACCGGCTTGACCAAGAACTGCGGGACCTGACTGATCGCTTCCAGGGTGTGACGATGGAGCGTGATCAGTTGTCGGCTGACCTCGCTGCCCTTCGACTTTCCAAGCCCTCGGATACCGTCGCCTCTTTACAGTCGCTGATCGACTCGATGGCTACCACCATCCGTGATCAGGGTACGTTCATCTCGTTCACTCCTTTTGTAATCTGTTTTTGACTCTTCGTGTTTGTTTCCAGATGGACGCATTGAGGCGATGAAGGATTCGATGGTCGAGATGGTAGATCATCTGCAACGCATCGATGATCACCGTCTCAACCGTGATCAGCTGCTGTGTGACAAGATCCGCACTGCCGAGGACGTAGAACGTCGGGAGATCGAGGCTCGCTACTCGGATGAACAGGTCCAGCTCTTGGCCAAACAACTTTCTGATTCTCGCATCGGCCGTACCGATGTACAGAAGAGGTTGTGCGAGAGTCGGAAAGTGGCTGAAGATTGCCGGCACGGACTCAATCTTGCTCGGGTTAAACTTGAAGCCCTAGAGCTTGATGATCACGCCTGGCTTCAGCATAACACTGACCTGAAAAGTCTCGCGGTGCAAACCATGGATAGGTGGACCAAACCAGATTCAGGATCAGTCCGGACGGCCTTGCAGCGACTTCCCGGCCTGATCAGCTCGTTCACTCCATCTGGCACACCGCCGCAGTCTCCTGCGTTTGCCCCGCCTTCGCCCGCGTCCTCCGTCGCTTCCTTGCCTGTTCGTAGTGCTGATCAGCCCGTGATCAGCACTTCACAAGCTCCCGCGTCATCTCAATCTCGTCCACCGGCGACTCCAAGACCAGCGCCTTCGGCCTCGAGTTCTGGGAAGCGTAAGCAGACCAGCTCGTCGAAGCAAAGGATGAGTCTCGCCAAGCGATCACGTCTTATGGTCGAATCGGATGACGAATCAACCGATCTGGACGAGAGGACGTTGTCTGTTCTGGCTCGATCGCGCAGCACTGATCGCCGTACGCCAGCACCAAGTTATTCCGGGGTGAATTCGCTGGCTCAGGCCGTCACTTTACTGGAGTCAGATGACGACGATGACGATGATTTCGAGGAGGAACCACCGGCTCAAGCTGATCCTGACATTCCTCCGACGACCACTGGGGCAGTGATCGCTCCGCCACCTAATTTTACGGGCGTCTTCATTCCTGCAGATCGATCGTCGATCAAAGAAAACGATTACAGCTACGATCCGAACCGACCGTTCATGGATCTGTATGTCGTTATGCAGGGGAAGCCGACTCCCGCTCACATGGCCACACGGAAACCTTGGAGTGATGATCAGGTCTGGGATCTGACGCCTCGGGTTCTCGAAGTGCGGCAGAAAAGCGTCCCTCGCTTGTGGTCCCGCCCGCCAGGCTGGATCTTCCCGATCAGATCGCCGGCACCCAAGGACCAGCAGTGGCAACCAAGGTTGCTGACCAGAAGTGCTATCGAACTTATGATCGATTCGGCACCCTGGGATGCCCTCCTGGCACCCATGCCCGGGCTGACGTTCCCTGATCGCCCTTGGTTTGTCGAGCTACAGGGGCGCCTGGCTTTATATTACCAAGAGCACGTGCAAGCGATATGGGAGGCGACTCACCATTTCCCGATCACGACGGCGATGCGCAAGGACGCGTGGATCGAGCATTACTATCATGCTCGCAAGCGTCGTCGCACCAAAGCCGGAGCTGCCTGGGCCACGATCTGCGACTATGTCGTCGACGGAATTCGGCACGGCGAGTGTGATCTGGACGTTTTCCTATTCCCTGGCGTCCTGCATTTAACTGTTCGTCGAGCGGGATCGCGAGGACTCAAGGCTGACGGCGGGGATTGGTATCCCGGTTATGGGCACATAACTCCAGTCGCCACACTGCGTGATTGCTTGCTCTGGACCGATCAGCATGAGCCTTGGCGAAACCAGTTCCGATCGAGTCCCATGGATCATCCAGGGTACAAGATCTCTCGCCTGCGTACTAAATATGGTCCATGATCGTCGTGATAACCAACTTTTATTCCATTCTCCATAATCACTTAATATATCACGACATTTCTTGATGATCTTCTCGTTCCACTTTCGTAAATCTTGTACATGTCTCACTAACACTTCCATCTTGTAGGTCGATCACTCTCATGCGTACAGGTATAATTCTTGAGTAATATATATATGTATATGCATCCGTTTCTTCCGAACCAGTCCAACCGCCCTGATCTCCACTTGCCCGATCATCGTATTTGCTGATCAGTCACAATGTGTCAACCCAGGCTATTGAGATTCCTGGTTACCCTCTTCGTGGGTTTGCATCACTTCAAATCGATTCCTTCTCACCCGATCACGTTCGAATTCCCTCAATAACGCTCCACAGTTCAGATCACGCTCATCTATCCATTCGGGATCGTCATAACCCTTCCAACGAACCAAATATTCACGGTGGGTCCGGCCAAAACGGGTCTTCTTGCCTGATCGGGTATCCAAAACTTTCTCCACCTCGAATTCGTTCGGGTCTAACGTTCTTTCCCAACTATCTTCGGGTAAGAGAGCCTCGTCAAAATCAAACCTTGCCTGATCGTCACATGACAACCTAGTTTTAGGCCGATCAGGGTATTCTCGGACCAGTTTTAACTTCGACAAGTGAACAATCGGGAAAATTCCATAATCAGTACCCGCGGTAATCAGCCGAGCGGCATGATCACCGATTAGTTCGGCTACACGGAACGGTCCATGCCACAAATGTGCTAACTTCTTGGCATATCCTTCTTTCACACGATCCAAGTAAAGCCAAACTCTTGATCCTGGCTCGATATTGTGCGAATCGGCCTGATCATTGTTCCGATCAGCTCTTTCTTGGATAGCCCTTCGTAATCGTTCGTTGACCTGTTCCCGCGCGTGTTGGTAGTGACGTTGGAGTCCCATACGCCATCGACGAGCTTCGCGATCTCGACCTCGTGTGCAGCCAACAGGAATCACCGACTCGATGGTAGATCGGGGGTCCCAACCATATGCCAGATAGAAGGGAGTATCTCCCCTGACCCGATCAAACGAGGAATTTAATGCAAACACCAGTCTCTCCGCATATTCATCCCAATCTTGTTGCGCGGAGTCTGCGACATACATCTTGATAGCCCTGGTCAACGTTTGTACCATCCGCTCGGCTTTACCATTCGCCTGTGGACGGTACGCCATGGTCGCGCTCTGTTTCTGGCCAAGCATCTGATTAAAAGATCGGAACACTTCGGCCATAAAACCTTTCACGATCATGCCTGATCACTTCACTGGCTCCAAACCGTCGGAACACACATTCTTCGTAACTGCAAGCGACTTGTTGAGCCGTTCGTGTAGATCCCGCTTTCGCGATCACCAATCCCGTGAACAGATCAGTCCAGATCAGCAGCTCGGTATTGCCCTTGAACGATTTTGGGAGGGACGGTATGTGATCCATCGCGATCACTTGGAAAGGGTAGGTCGCCTGGATATTTCCAGGTGATCTTCCCCGGATATTTGGCATACCTTTTCCAGTTTCGCAATCCGTACATGTTCCAACAAACTTTTGTATACTTCGATATAATCCTCTCCAATGGAAATGTTTACGGATCCTGTGGTACGTTCGTCCTACGCCCTGGTGGCCACCCTCCAAACTAATATGATAATGGTGTAAGATATCAGCTTGCAAAGTCTCCGGGATCACGAGTCTGGCCGATCGGTCCAAATCCGCATCGGCCTGATCAGCTTGTACATAGTAAAACAATAGATCATTTTCGTCGATCTCGTAGTTAGACGCGATCTTGGCGCAATCTTTTGCCTCACTCTGGCTCAGCTTCTCCAGATCACCCTTTAAAAACGCCTTCAAGTCACCGATCCATTTTTCCTCGTCTTGAGCCT
Organism: Sclerospora graminicola; assembly: GCA_001887855.2. Lineage (NCBI taxonomy): Eukaryota > Oomycota > Peronosporomycetes > Peronosporales > Peronosporaceae > Sclerospora > Sclerospora graminicola. The sequence goes on along the minus strand of MIQA02020683.1, from coordinate 2,757 downwards.
TGAGAATTCTTTCGATCCGCATCTCTTGTACTATTTCCTCTGTCAGGCTTTCACGAGAGGGTGATCTGTTGGGTGGTGATCTGGTTCGTGATCTCGTCGTGATCAAGATCTGGGCTGCTTCCTGTTCATTTTCCACACGGATTAGCTCCGGCAGCCTATTGATCTCCACCAGTTCTTCCAACAGCGCTTGATCAGTGACTATCGATCCGGCCTGATCACGCATAGCCATAGTTGCTAAGTGATCTGCACTCCGATTCCAATCACGTTTCACATGCAAAAGATCATGTCTTGGCCATCCACGTAAAGCTTTCATAACGCGATCATTCAGTAGTTTCAAACGCGGCGCTTTACAGTCGATCTCTCCAGTGATCTGCCGAATCACCAGGTTTGAATCTCCGCATATAATTACTCTTCCAATCTTTTGCTCTCGCAAGAGATCCAAACCTAGCAGCAGACCACGGTATTCAGCCTCATTGACCGTGATACTGGAGTATAATCTGAACCGGCTGATATAACAGTCCATTCTGGCAGTTTCCATAGCAACGCGCTATACGCCCCTACACCTTTCTTCACACTCGCTGATCCGTCGAAACTTACAACGATCAGATCTTCTTCTGAGCCGACGATCGGTGGGGGTATAGTGGTCGATTCTCGTGGTTGCTTCCGAGGAGCGACCTCGATCAGGGCTTCATCGACTTCTGATCGGGGCGTGATGCTGGCTGCTAGTGTTCCAAGAATTTCTTCTTCGCCCTTGGTGCACTTGATGATCTCCAAGGTCCACTGAGATAACACCGGTGCCCATCGCCCCAGTCTCCCGTCTAAACCATTCGCTGACAGTAGCCACGCTAAACTAGATCGCCTGGACAATACCTTAATCGGTCTAGTTACCAGCATAGAGTACAAACATCCAATACACGTAATAATGCTAGCACCTCCTTATCCACAATACCATAGTTAACTTCGTTTGGTTTTAATGTTCGGCTTGTGAACGTCACCGGGCAATAAACTCCGTCGTGATCTTGGACCAGTGCGGCTGATATTGCCCATTTACTGGCATATAGGATCACCACGGGAATCTTTTCCGGATCGAAGTGTTTCAGTATCGGCGTCGAGATCATCTTCGCCTTTAACATACTGAAGGCTACCATAGCTCGCTTCATGTGGTCTTCTGACCCTGGATAGTTCGATCGATCGGTGATCTAGTCTTGAGATCCGTTTGAGTGACTTCAACTTCGTGATCCTACCCGATCACGTTCTCGTAGCCCATGATAATCAACTTTCTTCAGTTCATATAGTATAGCGGCGTAGATCGAGAAGTCCTCGATAAATCTGCTATAATAATTCAGTGATCCGAGGAAGGATTGCATGGCCTTCAACGATCGGGGGAAAGGTAAGTTGCTGAGAGCGGCTAGATCTTTTGGATTTGCTTCCAAGCCTTGGATCGATACGTTATGGCCGAGGTAGGCGACCTTGGGTTGACCCCAGAAACTCTTGACCACACTGATCGACAAATTCCAGCGCTCGCAGGTGTCTAGGAGTCGTTCGACCTTATCGCATAGCATATCCCAGGATGTTGCCGTGACCAAGATATCATCTATGTATGATCGCCTTCCCAATACTGATCGGCCCTGATCTTGGTCTGGTTCACCTTCCGTAAACACATCATGTAGGTCGGTGGCTTCCCGATCAGCACTGATCTGGAAATACCCATAGAGAGCATTGTCGATCAGCCTTTGGTAGATCTGTGGGGCGTTCTTTAATCCAAACGGCATCCGATTCCACTCAAAAAGTCCAAAAGGTGTAACGAAAGCCGAGATCTCTCGAGCGCGATCAGTCATCGAAACCACCCAGAAACCACTGGCCATATCCAACGAACAAACCATAAAACTTTATCCAGATCTTCTAATAGGTCGTTGATCAGGGGCATCGGGTAGACCATCAACTTCGTGAGGCGATTCACCATTCTGTAGTCGATACACAATCGAATATCAACCCCATTCTTCTTAATCACAATCACGATCGGTGATGCCCACTGCGATGTTGATGGTCGGATGATCTTTGTACTTAGCAAGCCTTTGATCAAATCGGATAATTTTTCCCGGTATTGAGGTGCAACTTTACGACAACGCTGAGCGATCGGCCTCGCGTTTCCCACGTCTATATCACAAACAGCTCCGAATGCGGCTGGGGGTAGGGCGTTACCTTTCCCCATCAGTAAGTGACGCCTCTTCCAGATGATCTTCTTTAGCTGCTCGATCTGCTCGGGCGTATTCACCTCGGGATCGCCGACTTGTAAATCTTCCATGGTGACTTCTGGCATATTTGGCGATACTTCTGGTAACACAGCATCTGCTTCTCGATACCTTCAATATACTGATCGCCGCCTTCGTGTATACACACTTATTCTATTTGACTCTGGGGCAGAAGTCTCGATCATCGACTCCGCCTTTGCTCGTAAGGTGGGATTTCGTATAGACAGTACCCAGAGGCAAGAATGTGTTTCGTCGGCGACAGTTCATATATGACGGAAGGACCATCACGTGTTAAGATCACCTTGGCAGGATCCCTGGTCTACTATTTTAACGCTTGGGTTGGCCGGTTAGCCGGTCAAGGTGCGATACTGGGGATGGATTTTATGGTACCAGCCGGTATACGACTTGACCTGTCTCATGGAACCCTGACTCTGTCGGATGAGGTGCAGATTCAGTTATCCGGCCGACGACCTTTATATGGTACTCATGTACGGATGTTAAAAAT
>MIQA02020682.1:0-11577 GCA_001887855.2 Sclerospora graminicola | reverse complement strand
CCACGAGAAATAGTTGGCAACATTTCACTTAATTCTTCGTGTCTTCCAAATCCGAGATAGGTGTTCTCACCACATTTGCGTCTTTTAAGCCATGCTTTTCAAGCATCTCCACGATAGTGCTCTCTTGGTCGATAGTGTATCCATCTGCAGGACCACCTAAAATTCTCATCCCGAGAAACTTCTCCACGTTGCCTAAATCGTTTAGCTCCAAACTTGCATTTTCTCGAAAAAATCGTCCACAAGCTTTGCCTTCGTTGCTGTAACCAGTAAATCGTCAACGTATACACCAACCACGATCGTACCCCTTTCGTCAATTCTGAAGAAAATACAAGTGTCTGTTTGGCACTGAGAAAAATCCATTTTCACTAAGGTTTCACACAATAAGTCATACCATAGTCTTCCTGCCTGTTTCAGGCCGTAAAGGTTCCGTTTCAATTTGAGCATTATCTCCTTCGAACTTGTAGCTTTCAGTTTCTCCAATGTATCATGCGAAATCTCCATACCTTGTGGTATTTGTAGGTAGATATCGTAATTTTTCTCTGTACTTGCCTTTGGGGATAGGCGCTTGGAACATCTCCATGCCTCGCAGGCACATCCCACACAATCGATAATATCAAAATAATTTTCATATTATTTATCTCCATAACTGTCGAAAATGTGAAGAAATCATTTTCACCATACCCTTGTTTATCACCACGAGCCACCAGACGTGCCTTGTATCTCTCTACAGTACCGCCATTCTTGAGTTTAGTCTTGTAAACCCATTTGGTGGGTAGCGTCTTTATTCCATCCTTGCGTTTCATTATTTCCCATGTTTCGAGATCCTCTAGGGCTTTCAATTCTGCCCTCTCAGCTATTTTCCACTTTTCAGATTGATTTCCCATATGATCTTCGAAATAGCTCTTAGGGTCCGGCGTTCCGGCAATCTTTCCACTGTCCGGGTTTTCCACATCACATACTGCAAACGCAAAGAATGAGTTTTCTTCATTCATACCATCTTGTTTTTCTTCTTCACTCGAATTATCATCTTCAGCTGTTCTGCGCTGTTTTTCTTCCTCTTCGAATTCAATTAATCTCTGTGTTTTCTTCATCTTTCTCGTCGACTTCCTTGGTGGTAATTCTTGTCTTGATTTCTTTTTACGAGTCTTGGCTGTTTTCTCCTTCGAAAATAAATTCTCTCCATCGTTTTCGTGATTTATTTCCACTTCGTTATTCACCATTCGTAACAGCTTCTCGTTCTCCTTTTCACCCAATGTTTCAACGTGATATACGTGTTTTGTTGTAGTCACGACTCTGTCTTTCAGAAGTAACACCTTGTATCCCTTGGTTTCATCACTTTTTCCAAGTATCAACGCCTTCTCCGCATGTTTTCCAAGTGAATTGTTCTTTGCATCACGCCAAACCATGCATGGCGATCCAAAAATTACAATGTCTGAGATATTCACCTTCTTCTTCGTGAGAACTTCAATCGGAGACATCTTCCGCAAATTTGCGCGTGTTGGACTTCGATTCAAAATGTAACTGGCGTACCCCGCTGCCTCGGACCAAAACGAAGGTGGAACTCCAGATCCGAAAATCATACATGGAATCATATTGAAAATCGTCCTATTCACGCGTTCTTCGTTTTCATTTGATGCAGGATTACCTGCTTCCGTAATCTGTCTTCTAACTCCAGTTCGTTTACAGAGTAAATCCACGTTTCTATATTCTCCACCACCATCGGTACGTAACACGTGAATTCGACAATTAAATTCGTTTTCAAACCAGGATAAAAAATGTTCAAATTTCTTGGTAGCTTGGACTTTCGATTTCGCAGGAAAAACACGAACATAATTCGAAAAATGATCCACGAAAACAATCAAATATTTATTTCCACGTCGATCTCTAGGCGTAATAGGCCCCTTCAGATCACTGCAGATGACGCCACCGATTCTATCTATCGGCGCGTTCTGCCCACTGTCTTGTCTTGGTTGCTTCGTTCGGGTCACTTTTCCCTCTGCACAAGTTAAACAATTCGGTCTGCGCTTGTCGATTAATTTATATCAGATGCCGGATCTTTAGCCAATCTTTCCTAGGATAAATGTCCTAAACGTAAATGAAAATGATGCAATGACCCTTCTTGTGGGTCATCACGTTCACTATTCTCCATAGTCGTCATAATCATGTTCGTAAATTTTTCACATACAGTCAAATCTTTCATCAAACTCAACTTCGCCGTGAACACACATGCAGTGACTTCCACATCGAATAATGTACTATTTCCGTGCATCGTCTTCATTTTTCTGCCAGTATCTTTGAGCGTACACTCTTTTCTCTTGAGATTACCAAGCGAAATTATTTTTTTGCCAACTTTGGCGCGTAATATGCTTCTGTAAGCATTATCGTCGAAAATTTGCTTCTCAAACGTACTTTTCCGACCTTTGTCACGCTCAATCTTGCTCCATCAGGTAGAAGTAGGTCTTCATTCTCTCCACAATCCACTGCGTCTTCGAGAAATTCTTCACTTGACACGAGATGACGGCTTGCACCGCTGTCGATTATCCATACTACTTTATCGTCCATTATATCCTTCTTTGACATCTTTTGTGATCTTTTTCCATGCTCAATTGTCGATAGTACAAAATTTCTTTCACCGTTTTCTTCTGTTCTTGACCTTGGCTTGCGCTCGAAAGTTTTGTTCTGCGCCCTGCGATTTCCCTGTCGACAATATTCTGTGTGTGGCCTTCCATACCGCATGTGAAGCACGTCCGCTTCTTTTTTCTCTCATCTACGAAATTCACCACACTTCTTCCTTGCTTCTTCACTTTTACTGCGTCGTCCTCCAATTCTTGTGCCCGCGCAATAAGTTCTTGTGCATGCAGTATATAATCCATGCGCTGCGGGTTGTAACGTATCATTAAACCCATCTTTAAACCGGGGGCTACATATTTCACAATATTCTCGACAATAAGTCGCTCATGTGATCCACTTTCACGTGCTAGCGTCACTATATATAGAAAATGCTGGGTTCATGACCTCCCAGCATCCTTCTCTTGTGCGAAAAGCACTGCAGCATGTTGGTGCGTAATGTTTACTTTAAACGCATGGTAAAGTTGGTCCAAAACGTAATAAAACTCCTGCGATATCTGCCACCATGTCATTATGCTAGCTTGGAAATAACTGGCTGCTACGCCCTCCAAATGTTCACTCAATTTGTTAACTTTATGACGCTCCGTCCACACAAATCCAGACGAAAGTTGCGCCACATCCACTGCCTCGATAAACAGGTAGGCCCATTGCCTAAACCCTGCACCAAATCCAGGATAAATCTCTTCACCAGTAAAATTTTTAATTGTTAACTTAAGTATCTTCATATTTCCATTTCGGCACACGTTTTATCTTTCTTGGTTATCATACATCCTTGGCTCGTTCCTACCCGGCGCTTGCCACTGTGCACCACGCTTGATGCCGTTATCTCCACCCAAATCCTCCATCATCATCCGTTTTCCAAACGGGCCATTGTTCTTCACTGCCTCCTTGAAAATGCTGTCGTGATCTGAACTCTTCGACGTGGGCGAAATTATTGATGCGCAATCTTGCACTTTTCTTCTTCCATGGCTTCAATCTTGTTTTCTAAACGCTTGATGTACGCCATTATAGCTGCCATATCCACTTCTTCGTCAACCATTTTTTACTTAATCAAATCTTATAACCACTAAAGAGAAAAACGAAATAATCCAATGTCTCCCTTTGGCACAGGGGACTTCCACTGAGAATCGTTTTGAACGAAAACTTTAGTAAAACTTCGAAACTTAACAAAACCAGTCCTGAACCCCGTAATTTGGGATCATAACCTGTAGGAAAGTGTAGGTAGTCGCGTAGTCGGCCCTAGCGCCACGTAAGTCTAATAAACACCGGTTAGTGTGTTTAAGTTACTTGTTGCTCCGTAGTGCTGTCCTGTCGATTAGTACAGGTCGAAAGTATCCGAAGTGCGTGTTTCCTTCACCTGTTTGCCTAGCGTGTCAGTGCTAGGCGTGCGGAAGTGCTCAGGACGTAGGCGTCCGAAGTGTTGTTTACTCGACAAATATGTAAGTATATATTATGTAAAATTTAAGTGTAGTTTTGGCTAAAATACTACTTAACCTAAAATTCACAATATCCATAGAAACCACGATAATCTCGTTAGCAGGAATTTAACGTCAGTTTTCACAACAGATCACATCATCCAAAATTCCAACAGTTGCACCTTCAAACTGATCCGTACCACTTCTGACCCGATTATGGTCAAACTCTATGGCGATCTTCAACCACCCTGATCTCTCTAAAAACAACGTGGAAACCGCTCGAGATCTGCCTCTCGGACACTGTTCGCCTCACATCCAACCCGGCTTAACTGAAAACTCCATCTACCTTCACATCTGGAAGCCGGTTTGGGGCCGATCGGCTCCGATCATGATCAGCACAGCGATCGGCCGAGTGATCGGGCAGTGATCAGGGCGATCAGCCCCAGATCACTTCGAAACACCTCCGGGTTACCATCACATCGACTTTGCCTGCTCACTCGACCATGTTCTTGACCTTCATCACCTGTCGGGGTACCAAGATCGCACCGACTCAGCATTTCTCGTGAAGTCGGGCCTGATCGGACTTTCTTACATCAATTCTGGATAGATCCATCGACTCTCATCACTTGCCTTAACTTGGTAATACTCGCACGGCTCGCCACTCCACATAACCCGTTCTATTCTGTACCTGGTCATCGTATTCTAGGGCAGAGTTAGGTGGCTCGGCCGATCGGGCCGGAACTTCATATCACATCCAACTTCAACATTTGTACTGTTCATAACTCATCCTGATAACTTTTCCTGATATGTCACTTCGCCATTGCTGCTGTGTCTCCGGTTTGTCTCAGTCGATCTCGTCATATACGCCCACGTGAACTCCACTTAATACGCAATATCCCGATCGGAATCATGACCTTCGCCGTTCCATTAGTATCCGGGACCGAGTGTAGTAACGGTACTTGGCTTATCCCTTCACAGAACGAAAGCCCGTTATCCACCACCTTTTCGTCGTATACGAGATCAGCCTGTCCCACCCATCAACTGTCTCATCTTGATGGTTGTTCCGATTGTCACCAATCAACGGTCATGTGTGGTCCGCCTTATTCTCAGCATTTTTCAGATCGCTTCACCACAGCCGCCCCTGAGCCAAACTGCAGCCGCGCAACGAATGCAGTTCGACTCATCTATTTCCGAATCTTCCACTTAGCGACCAGCCATGTCTGATTATGAAAGCCCGTTGTCCACCACCTTTTCGTCGTATACGAGATCAGCCTGTCCCACCCATCAACTGTCTCATCTTGATGGGTGTTCCCATCGTCACCAATCAACGGTCATGTTAGTCCACCTTATTCTCAGCATTTTTCAGATCTCTTCACCACAGTATATGCATGGGGCCAACTTCATTGGAGAGGTTTAACTGGAAACTTAAATCCTCAGGACACATCATCGGGCATGGACGCGCCAAGCAGGAGAGAGTTACAGTACGTCAACAAGCGGATGGGAATTTATGGAAGATTACGAGTTGTACTATGGCCGACAAAGAAGCTGAGCGGCAGATGCATGAAAAGACGATTGTCTTTCATCCCCATCCAGCATTACATCGTATAGGATGGCAAGCAGCAGAAACGACTCGCCTCTGGAAGATCTGGCCGAAATTCCGTAGGTCTTTCAGGCAGATGTATTATCATGGTGTCGCCCCACAGTTGACGTGTCTATTAGATAAGTGGAAACGGAAGTGTGATACGAGTAAATGGTGGGCCATGATGCACGATGTGGAACCGTCGCAGGTATGGGAACATGAAAATATGTTAGCTAACTACCAAGTGTGGGTACAGTTTCGAGTTGTGGCCATGCAATTAAATACTTTCTACTTGCGGGAGAAAGGGGAACGTAGATGCGTGATTGACGAGCGTTGTACAAGTGAGCATACTGGAGTTAATCATATCTTATGGGAGCGTGAAAGGGTTCAAGACTTTTGGCGGTGATTAGTACAACAATGGGAGGGAGTAGCCATAACAGACCCAACACTAGACCGTTTCCAAGAAGCAATTGTAACAAGAAGAGCGCCTCCGATTGGTGAGAATATTAAACAGGCGATGATGAACAAGCATGGTTGGTATAATGGTACCTATTGTGAGGTATTTGACCGGCTCTGGAAAGGTGTCTGGGGAATAGCGACAACGTGGATGTGGCAACTGAGGAATCAAGCGGTGATCCAAGGACAAGTCAAGACTGCGTTTGATCATTTAGAATTTCTGTCGAGGCAGAGCAGAGCTCAAGCGGAGACAGTGGCGGAATGTGAATCCAAAATGTCTGAAACACGTGAAGATGGGATCCGACTGAAGATCAGTGTAAAGTGCTTTTTCGACCTTACCCCAGCACCGGATCAAGACTTCCAGAGACGACAACAAGATAGATTGTGTTTGACGCCTGTCAGAAACACCACCATGATACCTGAGCCTCGATTACATACTACATTTCAAACGTTCATAGTAGCTTATAGTTAACACTTAAATTTAGACTACATTTTACTACTACTACACGTACTAACTAGTACATGTACCACTGGTACGTATGGTGGGAATGTGGTACTGGTACAGTACCAGTACCACATTCCCACCATACGTACCTGTCGCAGAACACGTACCCGTACCATACTCAAAATATGTGGGACACACGATGTAAAGCACAAAATAGGAACGTTACTGTAATTGTTTGCGAGCAGCGTGACGATGGGATACTGACGCCGCCTGTGGCGCTAGCGGCGACGAAAAAGTCTTCAATTGCAAAGGAAAATGATGCGCAATGACAAACCCGAGCATCACGACGCAAATGACAAAATCATTCAAGGCCGGGGCAATCTTTTGCGCGTCCCAGCAGTCGGGACAGCCAATGTGCCATTTGACCGAGATGACACCGACATAGACCAAAATGCTAATCATGACAGATTGCCAATAGGTGAAAACGATGATGGCTTTATTCGCTAAAACCTTGGGCCACGTTAGCATGGGCTTGAGGTCTTGGTGCGCACCGTGAAAGAAAATGTGTAAACAATAGAGGGGCCCACGTTTGCGAGAGACTGAGTCAATGCCGCTGCCATTTCATGCTGCGCAGTTGCTTGACTCCCTTGGTGTCATTGCCACAAATGGGATCGTGTATGATGAACAGTCTTTGAATTCGAATGCCAAGAACGAATCAAGTGGTAGCCGAACAATGGCAATGGGCGATCGGCTCGTTGGACTCAATGGTTACTCGATCACTGGCTTGAGCTGGGAAACCCTCACGACGCTGTCTGTGTATGGAACTGGCTCCGTTTGGTGGTCCCGTGTATCTTCACTTGACGCCGTTTCTTCGCGGTTTTCACGAGCTCGATCATTCCTCGCACGCTCGCAATGGGAAAATATCGACATGGTTGCTCGTATTATCATTTCTTTCGTGACCACGACCGGGTGTTTGTCTTGTCGATTGAAAACAAGTGGACAGTGTGTGCCACGCGCGCTTCGGTCGTCCACCTTGTGGCGTATCACGAAGCCCATGCCAAGGATGCATGGATTGGAAACGCCATTCGAAGCGCGTTTCCTTGTTTCTGTAGCTTAAATACACCGGGTGAACAAGCCTCATACGGTTTTTTGAACGACAGGTTTCTCCAAGACGACGGACCGTTTATGATGGAAAAGGAGATTGTTCTCGTGGTAGACGGCGCGATGGAAAAGTACGAGGCATTTGTCAAGTCTCGTGGCCGTACATTTGCTCTTGGCTCGTTCTACACGCAGCAAGAGGCAGAACACGCGCTGCTAACGAGCTGTGACATAAAGTCAGACGACGGGGTTTCCCCTCGAGGTCGCAGCGGATCTCGAAGCGTTACGTGAAGTCAAGTTTCCATCCTCTCTCACGGCTCCTTATCCAAAGGCAGAGAACGTGATCAAGCGCCTACTCATGCGAAAGTACGAGTATGACAGTCTACTAGATGGCTAGGGCGGCGTGAGACCCACGCACGCCGCTATCGCCAGACGTGTTGCAAACTATTTTGTGCTTTCAAAGCCCATCTCACAAGTTAAGTGAGCCATGTTGTTAAGGAGACCGGCCCTAAGATGTAGCCGTCGCTGTATCTCGGCCTCAGCCAAGCGCATGCCAGTAGAGGGAGAAGACCACCAGCTCTATGTCTTCGAGGGCGACTTTTCCAAGCGTGTTGTAGGGGGTCTGGTGCTATTCGTGACGTTGGGTGGCATTTCCGTTCCCCATGCGTTCCTACCGTTAAAGCATGGATTTCCACAGAAATATGCAGAAGAAATGCAAATGGCAGTGTGGATGCGACGACGAGGACGGAAAGCACGCGAAGCCGTCGGTTCTTATCAGTAATTGGCCGTTCAGGCTTCATTTACTATGTTTCGTACATGTATTCACTCGCGCCACAATCTTTTAGCTACACCTCATGCTTCTTACCAGTAGTCTCGCCGTATAGCTGCCGGAAAAAGGTCTATCTTCTCGTCGTGGTTGGTCTTTATGGTCTTGTCACCAGGTTTCCAATTGGCAGGACACACTTTCTGGGGGTGGGACGCAACATACTCGAAATCTTTCAGGATCCAGAGAGTTTCATCGACACTGCGTCCAACAGCATCGTCATTGATTTGAATGGAACGGATGGTGCCTTTCGGGTCAATGATTAAGAGTCCGCGGAAGGCAGCACCGTACATTTCATCGTCTTCGTCCGTGACAAGAACGTCATAATCTTCCGAAATACGCTTACTAATGTCAGCAATAAGGGGGATCTTCATCTTGCCCAGTCCACCTTCACTGCGTGGTGTTTTGATCCATGTGAGGACTTGAGCCGTTGGTGGGAAAATTAAAGACTGAATTTTATTTAACCTTTCCTAACCATTAGTTTTGTTGGTGTAACCCACACCTAATGGTATCGCCTATCCTACTTGCGCAAACATGTTATACTTAGTTTTAGTATAACCCATATAAAAAATGCAACAAGAAAAATGAATGGTGTTTAAGTCAAAGATAAAATGACTGGTTGCGGTCCAGTCTAAATGACTGGTCCTGAGGTCCAGTCTAAATGACTGGTCCTGACATCTTCCCCGATTTTTTCTCTCGTTGACGCTGCTTGAAATCGGCGACGAGATCCTTCCAGTGGGAGACATGGCGAGTGTTCTTCTCTTTCTCCCAACTTGATTCTTCTTCTGTTTCTCCATTGCATTGGACGTGCCAGTGTGGTTGGCAATTAAACTGACTTCTCTTCAATAGGCGCTCGATAACTTGAAGGTTATCCGCGGTGTCGTTATCCACGAATTTGGACGCTTTCGGTATAGGTCGACTACGAAAGCTCTCAGGCGTTGGCTCATATTTTGACAGCACATCCACGTTAAATGTTGGATTGATCTTCTTCATACTTTGTGGTAACTTGAGTCTTGCCACGTTTGGATTTATCATCTTTATTATCTCAAATGGCCCAATCTTTCTTGCCGCAAACTTTGCCCGTTTTGTTTCCATGTCTTTGGCGGCGTGTTTCAACGATACTATACGCGTATCCAACATTACTAGATCTCCAACCTTCGACTTGGTTAAGGCGGCGTTTTTGGTCATAGTAGTGCTTTTGCGTAGCTTGGGCTTTAAGCAGATTCTTACGAGCTTGCTCGATTATCTTTGCTCGAGCTTCCACAAATTCTTTAGCTTGTACATCATTCTCCTTTTGGGGATTTTTTGACTCCAGCGATTTTTCCCATGGTGTCCGTTCTTTCCTTCCCGTATCAATTTCGAAGGGAGAGTATCCTGTTGATGCGCTAACGAGTGTAGCATGGGCGTACTCGATACTTCCCAGATGCTCTGTCCAATCGGTGCCATGGTATGATACCATGCATCTAAGCGCATCTTCGACGACTAAATTCTGTCGTTCCGTTTGTCCATCGGCTTGGGCCCGATGGGCGGTGGTCATACTTAACCGAACACCCATGGTTGTCATTAGAGATTTCCAAAACGTCGAGGTAAACTTGCTATCTCTGTCGCTGATGATGGCTTCTGGAAGACCATGGTGACGCACCACACTGTCAAAAAACACTTTCGCTGTTTTTTGAGCATCATCCTTGACGTGCACCGCTGCATACTTTGTGCGTTTTGAAAACTTGTCGACAACCGTTAAAATGGCATCGAATCCATTTGAAATAGGAAGCCCCGTGATAAAGTCCATGGACACTACTTGCCAACATGCATCGGGAATAGGAATTGGCATGAGTAATCCGTTTTTCTTTGGTTGTCATGCTTCCGACGTGCACAGGTTTCACACGTTTTGACATATTCTTTGATGTCTTTGTGCAAGGATTTCCAATAGTACCATTGCGCAACACGCAAGAATGTTCTGCGAGTGCCAGGATGAGCAGCTATGGGTGAGTCATGATACTCCGATATGACTTGAGTTCTCAAGCGATTGTCGTTTGGAACGCAAAGGCGCGTGAGCTTATTTGCTGAACGCAAAAACAGTAGCTCCTCGTTTTTCACGAACAGTGAACTAGTTTCCGGATGATACCATGCCTCTTTGAATTCCGCATTTCTTTGATAACCTTGTTGAAACATCTTACAAACGTCTGGTGACAGCTCGACATGTGACGTTGCCATTAAGGCCGCAACTTTCATCGCCTCACACCCCTCCCGGGGCAGAGGTGGCGCCGAGGGAGAACAACGTAAACGCGAACCCCGTTGTTGACAATTGGAATCACACTCGTGAAAGCGTATTGTCGTTGCCAATGTATCATCAGGCCGACGCGAGAGCGCATCAGCTACGACGTTTAATGCCCCGTTAATGTGGTGTATCGTAAACGTATACTGAGAAAACGTGGTTAAGTACCGAGCTAGCTTGGGAGATACTTTAGGGTGGTGAAGCAGCCAAGAACAGGCGCTACTGTCGGTAAAAATCTCAAATTGATGACCGTAAAGATAATGACGCCATTTGTCTAACCCAGCTTTGATGGCAAAGAGCTCCTTTTCGTGAGCAGGCCAGTTAAGCTCATGCACGCCCAGCTTTTTGGAATAAAAAGCTATGGGATGATCGTGACCACCCAAAAATTGAGATAACCCCCCCAACACACGACCCGGACGCATCTGTCGTCAGAACAAACGGGCGAGAAAAGTTGGGCAAGGTAAGCACAGGTGCCGATTGGAGGGCAGCCTTCAGCCGTAAGAAGGAAGCTTCTTGCGAGGCGGTCCAGACCCATGGCGTATCCTTCTTGACCAGATGGCTTAACGGGAGGACTATGTCGGCAAACTGATGGATAAAGCGGCGATAATAGCCTGCAAGGCCTAGAAAACTTTGTAACTCCTTGACTGAGAGCGGTGTTGGCCACTTCGCGATTGCCTCTGTCTTGGTAGTATCCACAGCCAACCCTTTGCCGGAAACGGTATGCCCCAAAAAGGTGACCTCCTTGCGTGCAAACTTGCACTTCCCGATGTGTGCGTAGAGTTTTTCGGTGCGTAAGGCGGCAAAAACGAGAGCTAAATGCTCCAAATGCTCCAAATGCTCCTCATAAGTGACAGAAAA
>MIQA02020680.1:0-11122 GCA_001887855.2 Sclerospora graminicola | reverse complement strand
TGCCGGATCGGATCATGACTCGAATGGACGGAGTACCCCCTCCGATAGTCAGTCGTCTGGGACCCCCGTGGGTGTTCGCGTCTCAGGAAGATTTTCTGAGAGCGACTACACCACAATGGTGCGCGTGCCCGGATCTCTTGGATATCACCGCGAGTCCCTAGCGGGCGAAAGACCCAAACCTGTCAAATTTGTTGACGATGTTGTGTCGGGTGCATTGGGGGAAGGCATATCGCCCCCAATGCTGCTGAAAATGGAAGGATGCGATGGTCGCCTCGGATTGGGGGAGTTCGAGGTTGACATTAAAGAAGAAGTTACTCCCCTAGAGGCTCCGCCGGGGGCGGATTACGGTACTGTGCCGGATTACGGTACTACTCACTGTAGTGCCGGCCGCTATACCCCGGCTGGAGCCGGATCGGATTATGGTGCAAGTCACCATAGTCCGAGGAAGGATCATGGTTTCGACCATGATCCTAACAAACAAATGCATATTATGGATATAAAAGAAGAAAAAATTAAGAAAGAAGAATCGGAAGTCGGATACGACCGGAGTGCGAAGCCGGCCGGATCGGGACCAAGTCTCGATCCGGCCCACCTACCCCTAAAGAAACCGGATTGGCAGGAATCGGATTATCCAACCCGCAAAGATAGGCCGCGTTTCGAAGACGAAGAAGAAAAGTTGGACGGCCTATCAACGGATACAGACCTGGAGCGTGCTTTCCATCTTCACGAGTTGGAGCAGTTCTTGCGGACGGATAATGTCCTGAAGATAACACGGCCGAAAATCCTAGGCGGATTAAAAGGTCCCGTCTCTCCCCCAACCCTCTCAGACGGCCACGTGTCCCTTATTAGAGGACTATTCGATCAACTCAAACAAGCCGGCATTAACACCGGCGTGTTTGGTCCGAACGAGTTGTTTGATCTGAAGATGGACAAGTTGAAGGAGGCGTCCAGCGCACTGCACGACCGCTTGGTACCGCTAGTGGGTTGCTCGCCGCCGTCGAAAAAGATGACGGCTACGACTGGAGTGGCGCCGTCCACGCCGCCGGCGACAAGCAAACCGGCCGGTATACACTCAGGCTCTTCGCAGTACGAGTCTGCCCCTTCGGAAGCAGACTCATCTGATTCATCAGTGGGTATCACCCGCATGACGCTTGGCCCAAGGGGAGCAGCGCGTGTGGCGACGGCCATGAGGCTTGGAGGACGTGAGGATCCGGGTACGCCCGAGCGGAAGAACGCCAGCCAGTACAGCGTACAGGCCTGGCGGACGGCGACGGCGGATCCAGAACCGAAGGAGAAAGACGAAGACGCGGATGGGCGGATCAAAAGGAATGTCGATCTGGCAACCCGGCCGCCCCTCAAGTCGCCCCCCAAGTTGCCCCTCAGGAGAGCCTTCAGGTGCCGGATCACCTGCAAAACATGTTTTCGGCGATGATGGAGCGATACTTGGAAAAGCAGCGTCGGCTGAGTGCCAGCCGCGGCAGTCCGAAGTCACCGGACCAGCCGGCTCGTCGTGGAACTCAGGCCTCCGAGCCAGTTCAGTACCATGCGAGGGAGCCGAGTGACGAAGACATGGAGTCGGTGCAGTCCAAGCAGAGTGAACCCCATGCCGCCCCGCCGAGCCGCCAGACAGGTCGCCGGACCGGACGTCGGCCAACGAATAGGAAGCTGTCTCTCAGCGACGTGGATATGGAATCCGTCAAGTCAGCCAAGTACCATTACGATCCGGATGACTTGGATCTGGGGATGGCCCGCCGAGCCCATATGGCCTCGGCCCAAGCGTTTGATGCAGATTCAGGAGCGATCACGAGGGTGCGAATGTCGGCCACGTCCGAACTGAAAGATTTCACCGACGCGACATGGACGAGGACCAAGCCCGAGGATGGCTGGGCAAGACGAAGTCGGCATTTCTCAGAGACCGGACGTCGGACTATGAGAAATGCCTGATCTTTGGGGATTTGATGAAAGGTCCAGCGAAAAACTGGATTCAACAGCTCAGCCGGGAAATCCGAGGAAACTGGAGGGGATTGGCCGGTGCGTTCGAGGAACAATACTGTGGATCTGGAACATCGGCGGCGCGTCAATATTTCCACACCAAGAAGCGGGCGGATGAGACCCCCCTGGAGTATCTCCATCGTTTAAATGTCGCTGGCATAAGGGCGGATATCCCGGTTAAGGAAGATGCCAGCCGGTCGGAGGCCGCTCGTGAACATGTGGAGCATTTCATCAGCACGTTGGACGATCGGGAGCTGGCAGACCAGCTGGCGTTACTGCGATTGAAGAACACCACGGAGCTGGAATTGACGTTGCGCACCTACCTAAGAGCAAAGAAGCGAGGCCCCAAGGCGGCAGTTGGAACCGGCCGTTTCAAGTCCCGATTTAACGCGGATCAAGGAGGCCAGCCGCCATCTACCAGGACGGCCCGAGCCGTCCGCATGGTCGCCCGAGAGTCAGACGCGACCAGCTCGGAAGAGGAGTATCAGCGATCTGGGGGCGAGTCTGAGGAGGAACAGTATCGGTACCTTTTCTCGGCAGAAGCCAGTCAGCCGTCCAGGCTGTCAGCCGGGTCCGGTCAGTCGAAGAGTTTTCCGGCTCAAGCTGACCAGGATTACCCCAGGCGCAAGTGCACCCACTGTGGGTCCATCAAGCATGACGACCGGAGCTGTTGGAAGCGGCTGACCTGCAAGAAGTGCGAAAGGAAAGGACATCCGGCGGAACACTGCTTGTTTACCTGCAAGACTTGCGGGGAGGTGCATGAGGCGGGACTGTACCCAATTGAAGAATTCTACAACCACATGAAGAAGTGGTACGTCCCGACCAAGCATGCTGGAATGCTGCCGCCCGGAGTGGAAAAGATGTTAAACTAGATCGCTGCCAGGTTGGAATCTGGTTCGAGCCGAGCGGTATAGTGTTAGTATCTATGCATATGTCAGTAAGGAGGATAATCAAGAAGCAAAGCAAAGCGTAACCGACAATACATGTAAGTTTGACGATTACGTCATCCGGTCCCCGGGCAGCACGGCTGACCCCTTCCTGGTGAGCAGTATACGGACGGACGAATATTCTCGGTCTGAAGTGCTCATGGAATTGAATCTGTTACCCGGCGAGTCACGAGGTTACTGGAAATATCATTCGCCGGATAAATGGTTCAAGCAGGCCAAGGCGGATGGCAAAATCAATTACCAGAAGGCTACCATGTTGTTTGACTCTGGCGCGGAAGTGTCTATTGTGGACACCACGATAGACATATGAAATAGACGAGACGAAGCGGCAGGAGTGTATCGGCATTGGAGAAAGTTCCTACATGACCCAAGGAAGGACAAGAGTTAAGATTACGTTGGCTGGGTCTTTGGTGTATTACTTTACCGCCTGGGTAGGCAAGCTGGCCGGGCAGGATGCAATTCTGGGTATGGACTTTATGGTCCCGGCCGGCATACGACTGGATTTATCGCATGGAACATTGACGTTGCCGGATGAGGTACAGATCCAGCTGGCCGGCCGGCGGCCCTTATATGGCGCCCACGTCCAGTTCCTCAAGTTAGGTCAGTTTGTAACGGTACCAGTGGGAAAAGCGGTGGAAGTAATGTTACGACCACACGACCGGCGGAGTAAGTTATGGCTGACAAGGGGTGAGTGCTGGGTACCATCGTTTGTTAAAGGGGGTGGTCATCTCAACTCTATAAGCGTGACCAACATCTCTGAAAGGCCCCTCACCTTGCATGAAGATGTGATTATTGGAATGTGGCTGGCCGAGGACAAAGTGCCTCGCCGGCCGGGCTATGTCACTATTGGCTCAAGACGCTATATCGAGTGGCAAAACCTGGCTTTTCAGGCAACCACCGATCTGGTCAGCGAAGAGGAAGACTTGGAAGAGGACCAGACGCCGATGGTGGCTAAACCCGAGTACCGGGCCCCTTCTAAAATATTGACGCGGAGCCGGCCGTCGCCGGATCTGGCTGAACGTATTGGCCGAGACTATGCCCTGATCGCGGAACTGGTTTTGCCCACTCAGAGGAAGACGGACGAACGACAGAATCAGGAGAAAGGACAAAGCAGAGTTACATATGCGGTCAACCCCGATGACAGATGGTTTGACGACCGAGGTGAAGACGGATCGACCCAGCCGGCCGATCGAAATTCGGAAATAGCCGAAGGCGGATCGACCCCGGCCGATCAGGATCCCGAAGTGGTCGAAGCTGACCAAGTCTGCATTCATGAAGGGGGCGAGCTATATGTTGAAGGCATGGAGGATCAGATGGCGGTGCTACCTGAGGTAACTCCCTGTCCCCCAGCGGTTACTATTGACGATCTACAAGTGGGAGACCCGGATGTGAACACCCCGGCAGAGATTGGCAGATTGAAGGATATTATATGGAAAAGACGACATCTGATGATCGGACCAGGAAACGCACTTCCTCCGGCCGCCCATGGGGCGGTATGTGACATTGATGTGGGAGACGCCAAGCCGGTTACACAGAGATGCCGAAGAGTCGCCCCCCAATATCGGGAAAAGCTGTCAGAGCTGATCAAGGGTTTGCTGGCCACCAAGATAATTCAGCCGTCCACCTCGCCCTGGGCTTCGTCCATTGTAATTATTATCAAGAAGAATGGGGTGGATATAAGGTTATGTATTGACTACCGGCTGGTGAACCGGCTGACTAAGCTGATGGTTTACCCGATGCCGTTGATAAATGATTTGCTGGAGGACTTGGATAAAGTTTTGTGGTATTGCTCATTGGACATGGCCAGCGGATTCTGGGTGGTCTCTATGACCGATCGTGCACGGGAGATCTCTGCGTTCGTGACGCCCTTCGGGTTGTTCGAGTGGAACCGGATGCCGTTCGGTCTGAAGAATGCCCCGCAGATTTATCAACGGCTGATAGATAACGCGCTGTATGGACACTTCAAGATCAAGGCGGATCAAGATCCGGCTCTGGTCGGAGATGTGTTCACCGAAGGTGACCCGGACCCCGACCCAAAACCTTCAGTTTTGGGGCGGCGGTCTTACATTGATGACATTCTCGTTACGGCAACTACCTGGGATTTACTGTGTGACAAAGTGGAGAAGTTGATGATTACGTGTGAAAAGTGGAATCTTTCGATTAGTGTGGTTAAGAGTTTCTGGGGAAAGACTAAGGTAACCTATTTGGGTCATCAAGTTTGGATTGCCAGATTGGAGTCTAATCCAAAGGATTTGGAGTCCTTGAGTAATCTGCCTTTCCTGCGATCCCTAAAGGCTATGCAATCCTTTTTGGGCAGCCTGAATCATTACAGTCGGTTCATCGAGGATTTCGCAGTCTATGTGGCGGTTTTGTATGAATTACGGGAGGTGGATTACCATAAGTTGAGAGAGCAGGATAGGCAAGCGGAGACGCGAGCCGAGCCGGCAATATCAGCCAATGGGATGCCGCCCGGGTAAAATATTTCCACCAATGAGATGCCGTCCTTGTCAACTATTTCGGCCAATGAGATGGCGCCCATGTCTGCCCGATAGGCAGCCGGCCGCCGAATTCCTGCACCTCCGGCCCGGACGACCACATGACCCGAGCGATGGTAGCCTTTGGCATGTTGAAAGCGAAGATGGCGACTACACCAGTCCTGAAGCATTTTGATGTTAATAAGGTTCCTGTGGTCATCATATACGCTAACAAATTGGCCATCTCAGCTGCCCTTTTCAAGATCATGACGGAGTGTACTGTCCTGTGACATTCACCAACCGGACTCTGAAGGCCAATGAAGTAAACTACGGGCTAGTGGATAAAGAAGTCTTGGCCTTATTGCGGCTCCTGGATGTATGCTATACTATGCTGGTGTCTCGGCCCATCATGGTACTTTCTAGACGGTCGACCCTGTCATGGCTTCTGACGGCAAATGGAATTGACGGCCGGCCGGCTGGGTAGATGGGCTGCTCTGTTGTCGCAGTGGTTCTCGAAGTAATCAAGTGTACTAAAATAGAAGAGGAGATACTGGGAACGTTAGCGGCCAGCATTACCCCAAGGGCAGAAGTGGAAGAAGCGGTGATAGCTATAGCGCCTCGGAAGCAGCCTCGACAAACCATCGTATTACCGCCGCCAACAGTGGGACCCACGGAGGAATTAATGGTTTTGAGTTTTGACGGGTCGGCGAGTGTAAAGAAGGGGGTCGGGGCCTATAGCGCTATTGTGTGGAAGTTGCCCGAATGGAAAGTGGTCGCGGCCGCCTCGGATTTCACGCCTGGCATAACGGTGAACGAAGCGGAGTACAGGGGGCTTTTACTTTGCCTAGATCTGTTGGCTGGCCGGACACAGGGGCGGATCATCATATGTGGTGATTCCAATCTGGTGATCCGGCAAATCACAGGAGAGATAGATTGCAAGGCGCCCCGGCTGAGATTGTTGAATGATCGGGTTATGTCCGCCTTGCGGAGATGGCCGGAGCACGAATTGTTACACGTCAAACGAGAGTGGAACAACAGCGCAGACCATCTGGCCACCTTGGCCATGCGAGATCAGATCGGTCTCACCGTTTCAGATCCAGGATTGTTGGACGGATTGGCGGAGATGAACAAGCTATCGGAGATAATCAAACCGGCCGCTAGATACGAGAACCATTCGTCCGGATCCAGCCGTCCCGTAGAAGAGGAATATGGCGACCGTGACTGGGAACAGGGCGTTCACACCCGACCGGACCAAGAGATGCCCTGCGGCAATAAAAGGTCCCTCTAGGCGGACCCCCAAGCCGGCTGGACGAGACTAACCACGGTTAGTAGTCAAAAGTAAATGCTTGGAGTGGGAACGAAAGAAGCACGGATGGATATATTGAAAGAGAAACGAAGGAAATAAAAGAATTAAAGTAAGCCCGATTGCTCATCCCTGTGGATGACTGTACTTGCCGTGGAGCCGAGTCACTCGAAGTCCAGGGTGGTCGGAGGGCCGTTTGCGGTACTGATTGCGCCAAGGATCTTGCTGGTCAATGGCCTCCAGAGATTCGGAAAGGGAGGTAGTCTGATCCCGCGCACCCAGGCCTGGGAACCACGTTCCGCCCTCCGCTGCATCTCCGCACCTTCGGTTCGGTAGATGGAGCATAAACGGGAAGAGAAACAGGTCCAAATCGCAATTACCATCCCGGATACCCTCCATGATGAACGTACATAAACGGACCCACGCCTCGGAAGCTCGCCCCCGACGATTCTTCCGGGCAAGGAAATACGTGCGGAGAGATTCGTCCACTTGCTTGTCCTCTGCAGAGATGTACCGGAAGTGGGTAGACTCCCAGATGGCCCAAGCATGAGCCACAGCGAAATCCTGAAATCTCGCCTTGAATTCCGCAAACCATGAGCTGGACGGAAGTCCCATATCTGGCATCTTAGTGTTCAGGATTTTCCAAGGTTTGGTCTTCATGAGTGCGTCGATGGCGCCCGACCCCATCAGGTCGGGCCGCCAGGTCGCTAATGAAGGCGTCTTGCGGGATCGAGGGAACATCCAGAGAGGCGGACGGGAAAGGGGGTGAGCGACTTGAGAACTGGAGATATCAGCGAGACTCACATTTCTCAGCTGCTCGACTTGCCAAGGTAGGATGGCGGACCGATCCGCCCCACTGGGGAAGCGCCCGCCCGGTAACCACAGAAGCGGAAGTTTAGGAAAAGAAGGCGCAGGGGGTAGAGTGCTCCTCCGGATCTTGGGTTTGGCCGCCGGCCGGTTAAGTCGACGTTTGGGACGTGGCCCGGCCTGAGCTGATCGCCGGGTTTTGGCCGGAGTCTGGGAGAGAGGTGTTTCTGGATCGCTCAGGTCGGGAGGAGATAACCACTGATCAGGGATGTCCTCGTCGTTGTCTTCCACTTTCTCCTCGGCCGCTCCGTTGGAACTCGAGGTGCGGGCGACCTGAGCGGCCGGGATGTCGACAGTGCCGGGGAGATCAGACGGCTCATGTTCCCCGGAGCCAAAACCTGCCGGCGGCGGAGTCTGCAGATCGATAATCTGATCGGGTTTCATTTGACCTGTCGTTCGCCCACCGGAACTGGAGGGACGGCGACTTGTATCCGCGCGAGAGCGAGATAACGCGACACATACTTGCTGGTCATCGTAATCCTCGTCTTCTTCGTCATCATCATAGATGCACGAAGGGGAGGACGGTCCCAAGTCCGAGGAAGAATCAGACGGAGGGCTGATCCGGGTGCCGGATGGCGACGCGACCGCTGACCCGGATGGCGACGCGACTGCTGACCCGGATGGCGACGCGGCCGCTGACCCGGATGGCGACGCGGCCGGACCGGATTCCGAGTCCTCGTCGGAGCTAGAGGATGAACCAGGGGTGAGACCAGTTCTACCTGGTGAGAGAGGGGGAGATGCAGCAGCGGACCGCCTCGCAAACAAGCTGTCATCGCTTTCCGACCCGAGTTCTTCCTCGTTGTCCAACTTGCCCGGAGGGCATTGGCGCGAGGGGGAGGATTCGCTCTTCTTCCTCCGTTTGGGCGGGTCAGCGCCGGCTAAGGACGGGCTAGAGCTGGCCGGACGTTTTCGGCCCCCCAATCCTACCGAGGCGGACGAGGAGTCTGAACCGGCTAGGGGCGATTTGGGGCCGGCAGGAAGTTTCACAGGTTCTGACTCTGCTTCAGCGGGCAACTGGGATAATTTCGGCGGAGAAGTTTTCCACTGATCCACCATCCTCAAGACAGACAAGACGGATTCCCGTACATTAGGGGAGCTTGTAAAAGAGGAGCGGCCTGGTTTCGAGTCGTTTCGAGCTGGTCTTATAGTTCACACAACAAGGACCTAAAACGATCCTCTTTATCCAGCATGGTAGTGCAAACACGGTCCGCCCGAGCCAGTAGGGCATGGGCATCGAAATTTTCTCGACGGGCCTGGTAGAGCTCAGACCGCAACTCCTGTTGTCGGGAAGTAGTCTCCTGCAGCTGCTGCTCCAGATTCGAGATTTGGCGGAGGGCCTGAACGTGGGAGTCGCGCGGGTGGTTTCGGTTGTCCCGCACTTTATCTAAGTCGTGGGACACCTGGCGGAGTCGGGCACGAAGGTGCGAAAGTTCTCGGGACATGTCAGGGATCTTAGCGGACTGCTGCTTCAGCTGTTCCAGCTGTTGGACTGTGGAGCGACAAGGACATGGAGACTGTAAGCGACTGGGTTACAACACAAGGGGAGAAGAGGCACTTACACTGAAGCTTTGATCTGTGAACCAATTCCTGATTGGCGGTCCGGAGGGGCTCAACGACGTCTTCCAGCATGCGGAGACGGTTTCGCTCTTCCGTCAGGATGGCGACTTGACCCTCGAGATCGGTCACCTGTTTCTGAAGGTCAATTGTTCCCGGAGAAGGACTCCGAACGGCAGCTTCATCGGCCCGGCGGTTGGCAGCGGCGAGTTGTCGGACCAAGTCAGCCTGGATGTGCTCCAAGCTATCCACTTGGGCGGTCAACGTCTCCAGCCTTTTCTCCATCCCCGCCGCTTCGGAGATGGAGGCGGATGGCGCGGCGGCTCGTTGTAGGGCGTCCGTAAGCTGACCCACAATTGCCCTGAGGCGGGTTACTTCGTCCTCTGCGTGTTGACGACTGAGTTTCAGCTCAGCGATCCGGGGGTCCACGCGGTCCAGCATCGCACAAAAGGTTTTGAATCTCTGCGACAGAACGTCATAGTCAGCCCGACAGGATTGAAGCTCCGCCCGAAGGGAAGAGACGGCGGCCTTCAATCCGTCCCGGTCGCCGCAAGCCTGGCCGTGAACGCGGAGCGCAGTCTCAGCGTCGGCGGTCGATAGCACCAGATCAGGAGTACGGGACGATTTCGGCGGTTTTGCGACTTCCACCCCGCTGGCGGGCGAGTCGTCGTCCACGAGAACGAGACGACAAACGTTGTCCTTGTCGATTTGCAAAACTGGAAATAGATCAAGATAAAGTCAACATCTGTGGACGTGCTTGCTAGCCGGTGAGAAGACCGGCCGGGTTCACGAAAATCATTATAAATTAGTGGAGCGACGTACCAAAACGAGGCATGGATAAGCGGGATCAGATCAATTGGGTTCGGGTGAGATCGTGCCTCAACCGTTGTGCGGCCGTGACGCGACTCAGCGGCGGCTGTGGAAAAGTGACTTATGAGTTAATGTGAAGTACTTTCCAGAGGGCGCATTCTGATTGGCAGCAATACGGACCAAGGGCGTGGGCGCCGGATAGCCGCCGCCGAGCATACCTACAAGCGGCCGGACGGCGCCAGGTTGAAATCAGGCTGGACGAACGGGATAGAAGGCATGGACAGTTGGGCTAGCGGGCTAAGCCGACGGGACGACCGCGGACGTTGGACGGCCGAGGGGCGGATTGGTGGCGGATTGTTTGGAAGGTATAAGTGAAAGGAGCCTGACGGAAGATGAGTGTTCTAGTGGATGAAGGAGGCACCCGGATCGGGGAAGATGCCAAGGAATTGCTAGCGCCCACAGCTAAGTAGGCTCGGATGGATGGCTATCTGGCCGAGCCGGACGGGTACAATGTACCACCCGGACTGGTACCAGCGGGGTTCGGTGTACCGTCCAGGCGGGTACACAAAAATCGGAGTTAACCGGGCTACTTCGGGTAAGGCACACGACTGGTCGGCAGGGCTATTTGGGGTAGGTCACACAAAAGGGAGTATTGGATATAGGATAAATCAGTATACGTTTCGCTTTCTTAGACACAAGTCGCTTTCATTGGTTCCGCAGAAGGCTAACAAGGTCCCCTCTTGCTGCTATTGGTTTGCCCGAGGAAGGTTAAGTTAACCCACCGGAAGTCCCCTGACCGGGAGTCGCGGCGTCTTCGTATACTCACCTCAAGTCGCCCGTGTTTTGAACACGGTATTAAGTATTGGGAAGTGGTGACATTTTGGCCTTCTGTGAAAGAGTGTGGAGTTATATCTACTTTACATACACATTTGGATTCGCCCTTCATTGTTATTGGTTTAGCTGGCCGATTGATTATTCTCGTTCCAGCCGGCACTATACAAAGTTCAAGTGTATTGCCCGACGAGCTCCCCGGTGACGATTTCCGCCCAGGAGCTACCCCTAGTCCTAACCCTCATCTCCCTATTGGACGGATTTACACTTTTCGCCCTAGGGTCCACCAGGAGAGCAAACCACCCAGTACTGACGGGTACACAAGGTGAGCTTTCAACATGCAA